>FIZU01050958.1:0-11163 GCA_900064475.1 Pseudococcus longispinus
AACGTAGTACGTTTCGTACTCGCGATAAACCACGCGCCGATTCCCACCCGTTACAGTGTTGTTTTCATTTTTTGAAAATTGTCACGAGGAAGGGTTATGGTGAGAAATTGTTGCTGATGCTCTTTGCTCAAAATCTGCTCCAACATAATTTCAATAAAAATCTTCTTAAAAATTACCTTTTTTCATTTTTTATTGAAAATGTGAAAAAATCCAAAAAAATTTCGACGTACCTTCAAAAAATTGATCAAAGTAAAAAAAAATTGTAACTGAAAACATTTTTTGAGTGCCCAAATCACATTTTTCTCCCACGATTAACAAATTTTTCGTTCAAAACTGGCAAGAAGAAATACATCAATAACAGCGAGGCGATGTAACAAGCGATTTTACAGCATATCTACGTACGTAATTTACAATATAGATACAGCGAAACAAGCGAATGATCGAATTTAGTATAAGTACATTATATACCTATAATATACGTTCTATCTATCGTAATGGACCAAAGCGAAAAAATGATATGGTTCATTTTGTGTGTGACTATGACTGTGTGTCAACCATCCACCTCTCCAAATATTGCCTGAAGTAAATTTCAAATCAAAGTATGGGGTAATTAAATCTCAAGTGTGTTTTTTCTAAATCTCTCACTAATGAAAAATTAGGAATTTGACAAAACACCCACAATATGAGCTTATGCTTATGAGTATAAAAAAAATCACAAAGGTAGATACGAACAGTATGTATAAGAAATTTTGGCACCCCTCCGAACGTCACGCTGCACTAGTGGCGTTGGAGCTGCGAGCGCTCTGTAGGGTGCCAAAATTTCTTATACATACTGTACATACAAAACTACTAATGCTATAAGTACTCATAATAGAGATGTTGAACTCGGGAAAACTTAATTTGATTTCAACTCAAGCATGCGATAAAACAATGACAGCATGGAACAATACAACATTCACTAGAGGCTGCGCAAGCACCTACTCCTTCTCCTGCGTCTGCGCAACATCCACCATTACCACATCCGCATCTGGAGCAGCATTCGTGATGAACAACGTCGTCACCATGGGCGTCAGACTTTGAGCAACAACCCCATTCGTCACCATCGCAAGTGCAACATCCAGCCTGATCAGCAACTCCATCAGCACTATTTCTTCTTCGTATTCCGAAACAATCACAGAAATAAATGAAACAAAGGCAGCTTGACGCGAACACTCCGAGGATACTGAATATTAAATAAAGTTCGGTTGATGCCATTTTATTCACTTTGGATAGTGACTTACTGAAATGAAAACCAACGTTTTAACAACGAACTGAAATGCTCGATATTTTATACGGTACTGATAATGAAGGAGTATTTAAGTGCTTATAAGTATCTGGATAACGAAATCCGCAGATGCGTCATTGTTTATTTTTGACAATGTGTCGCATGATTTCGACTCTCTCTACATTGCATTTTTGGAATACACTCGTCCTACAATTCTTATACAATTTCCCGAATCCCTTCCTGCTAACAACTTTTCCAAAAAAAATTTACCAAATTGTATTACTTTACCTGTTGAAGATTGAATTCCTATCATATTTGAAATCAACAAAAAATTCAGGTAGAAGTTTTGTAATAAATTTGAATCGAACTGCTGATAACCAATCGACTCTTATTGCTTCGGAAATTGCATTTTTGAGATGAAAAACGAAGAACCAGCGATGAAAATTAACATCATAAGCATTTAGCATCAGTGATTTCAAAATAATGGAAAAACACCGTTACCTATCTCAAACGTTTTGTATGCCCTTACAAAAAAGAACCCCCCCCCCCCCCATCTAGCTCTTCAACATTTTAAAGGGTTTCAGTTGAATGTCAAAAATTATGTTGAGATTTTTGTGTTAAGAAAAAAATTCAGGAACTCGGGAAGAATAATATTTGGGAAAATTGGATTTGGGATAAACATTTCTGAGTAACAATTTATTCGGGAAAACGATCATTAGAGGAGTTTTCTATTCAGGAAACTGGATTCAGAAACTTGGCCAGGAACCAGTCTTAAATATCTTAATTTCTATAATTTCCCAGCAAACCCTTCTTTGTTTTTTTTGAAAATTACTCAGGTACCTGTCAAATGGAAAATTATGTCAACTTTATTCAAATTCATGATTTTTGACAGATTTTGATCAAATATTGAATTGATTCGTATCTGTTGAAAAAATTAACTTTGGGCCTCTATTTTGCAAATTTGAAAAATACACAAAGAATGACTAAATTTGTAACCAAAAATTATTGAACACATGAAACATCTTTTGCTATAACAACTGAGATTTAGATATAATTCATTAAAGATTGAAAGCAGTGGTATAACTGTAACCACAGGTATGCCACATAGATTTCGACCCAGCTAAAGTTATCTCTTACATTGATGGTGTCCTCCATAGAAAAACAAAATTCAAGAAAAAAAATATTACTTCATTGTTGGATATATTACGAATTTTGTCCGAAAATTTTTTTCTTAAATTCGAATATTTGAAATAGAAGAAGAGCATTGAAAACTTTCAAGCTTTTCATCTCCTGCACATGTCGTGTTATATGGAAAATATGCATAATGGATCATTTTGTATGTCTTCAAATGCAATAAAATGTAGGTAAATATACTCGTAACTATGTAAGTCACGTATTTGCATACTTTAATTCGCCTAAATTTTGAATGAAAGTAGTAGTGGGATATCTAAATCTGAACGGTGTGTTTTTTTGTTTAAATCTTACACTAATAAATTTTGAGTTGCTGTATCTGCATGTGGAAAATTGGTTGATTTGACAAAACACCCATGATAGGAAATTATTCATAGAGACAGCAAGAATCACCCACATACATAAAAAATAACTAATACTAGATCTATGATAATGATGTCGAACCTTGGAAAACTTCATGTGATTTCAATTTAAACACGAAAGAAAACAATGGCAGCATGGAACACAACAATCACCAGCAGCCGCACATGCGCCTAGTTCAGCTCCCATGTCTACACAACATCCACCATCAACGCAACATCCACCATCTACACAACATCCTCCATCTACGCAACATCCACCGTCAACACAACATCCCCCATCAGCGCAGCATCCACATCCGGCACAGCATTCATGATGAACAATCTCACCACCGTGGGTGTGAGAGTGCGAGCAACAACCCCATTCGCTACCATCGCACGCGCAACATCCAGCATAATCAGCAGTACCATCAGTACCATTTCTTCTTCGTATTCCGAAACAATCACAGAAATATATGAAACAAACGCAGCTCGACGCGAACACTCCCAGGATACTAAGTAGTAAATAAACTTCTGTTGATGCCATTTTATCAATGGTTAATAGTAACTTACTGAAATGAAAACTACAACGTTTTAACGACAAACTGAAACGTTTGATAATTTATACTGTACTGATAATGAAGAGTATGCCGTTGTAAGTATTTGGATAACGAAATCCATATGCGTCATTGTTTATTTTAAACGAAATATAGCGTGATTTTGACTCTCTCCACATTGTACTCGTATTCTTGGAATGGATGCGTCTTACATAATCTTAATTTCTATACTTTTCCAGCTAATCTTTTCTTTTTCAGAAACACTCCCTTTTCAAAAAATTTGAGTTTTAGAATGGTGCCTATTTGGTACTATAACATCGATCGGATGTTTAAGATGTTTTCTCACCTATGACTCACTATCAACATGTCAACGGATGCATGTATCGTATGACTCGGGTGAGCTTGTTACGTCATTTACTTATAATCTGCCAGCTGTCTCACGATATTGTTCTGGTACTATGTCATATTTTCCCGCCAATTGTACCATGATGAGGGATCCCCACAAAATGTGAATAGTATCAACATAAATGAATTTTCACAAATTGTAAATAATATCATGGAGAAGGAATCTCCATGAAAACGCAAATACTCATAGTATTATCATAAGGGAATCCACGGAAAACACAAATTGTATCATCGTGAGGAACCTCGCAAATTCAGCTCTGAAAAATGGTAAGAGAGAAACCTCTCGAATCAAGTTCTGAGAAATTGTGTCATCATGAAGCCTGAAGGAATCCCTGCAAAACACATCACAAATGGTAATGGTATCATCATGAGGAAACCTCACAAATCGAGTCCTGGAAATTTGTATCATCATGAGAGAATTCCACTACAAAACACAAATTCTGTCATTATGAGGGAAATCCTGCAAATCAAGTTTTCAAAAATGGTATCATAGGTGAATCCTCTCAAAACGCAAATGTTATCATCGTCGGTGAAAGGAACCCCGAAAATCAAGTTCTGGGAAATTGTTTCAACATGGGAGAAGCTTCTTAAAACTTGTATGGTATCATGGCGAAGAAATCCCTGCAAAAATGCAAATGTTATCAACTTATCATCATGAGGGAAACCAACCCCTGCCATCAGGGTCGGACTGACAGTCAAAAAGTTACCGGGCACAGGATCAAATGGCCCATTTTTCAAAATAAGGAAAAAATGTATTGTAGAAATTTCGTATGGGGGGGGGGGGGACTTTTTTTAAATAGATTTTGTTTTTTTATGGGGGGGGGAGGGGGGTACTTTATTCAATAGATTTTGTTTTTTTCTACAATTGTGTGTATGACAAAAAGGATCTTATATTTCGCTAAAAGAAAGAAATATATTTGAGCCTAAGCGAAGCAAGGGCAAACATTTTTCCAAAAAAAAGTCATTTAGAAGCTGTAATTTCATAATTTTTCCAATACTTCAGTTGTTAAATAAGGCTAATTTAAGCATAAATTAATTTTCTTACGCTTGAAATTTCACCAAGGGACTAATCTCTTGTGGGGGGGGGGGCAAAGCTTCTCCCAACTCTGCTTATGCATGCAAATACTCAATTTTTTTTTCAAGTGTGATTTTATGCAAAATTTAGAACGTAATATTCATTATTAATTTACATTTAATGCAAAAAAGTTTTGTAATTTTTCAATTTTTATTGAACAGTTCAGCCCAACTGCCTTTTTGGGCGGCAGCCCAGACCAACCCTGCCTGCCAAGTTGATTAATGATATCAAGGAGAAGAAATCCATGATTATTTAGTTCTAAGGTAGTGTTTTCAAGTTGCAACTTTTTTCAAAAATGATTGCTTTATTTTTTTAAACTGTGAGCATGGGGGTATGTATCCCACATTAGCTCTCCACAAACCAGTTGTGGATTCACAACTGTTACTTTTTTTAGTGGATCGTAAGAAAAAAATCATTTCAACACCCTGTACTGAGGTACCTACAAAGAATGCAAAAATACCATCGCTGGGATTCTTTCACTATGATACCTTCTATGTGAAAAATTGATGATTTACATAAGAGATATTGTAGGGGAGGAATCCCTGCAATCATTGATGCATAAGCGTGAAAGGAATTTTTAGCTTTGTTTTTTACCCATGTTTTTGAATATTATGCTGGTAGTAGATCCTCCTTCCAGTGAAAGTGGAGATTTCCCTCACTGAGATACTATCTGAAGGAGTATAAAAATACGAATATATATTGGTAAAAATAAATGCATACACGAGGCATAGATCTACATATACCCACATATACTTACAAATACGTACGAAGGATATAAAAACAATTAATAACAATTAATAAGCTTACTTATGGAGTTATGGTAAAATAAGATCACATTCGCATTTATAACTAAATGCATGGCACTATCACAATAAAAAAACTACTGTTACATTGAAAGTTTTCTATGAAGCCAACGTATTCGATATGTACGAAATATCATTTTTTCCCATAAATAAAATCATTTCCAGTATTTTGATTAAATTTTAACAGTAAAATATAGTTCTCGAAAAGTCCATCATCGTACAATGCAACTTTCAAATCATCCTCTGAACTTAATATTGAGGTTAAAGTGCCATCCTTGTGCAAAATCTATAAAAAATGAAAAGCAACATACTTACAATCAATATATGTATACAAAATACCCTCATGAATACCGAATTTTTTGTTGAATAATGGATAATTATGCAGGCACATGGCAGGCATCGAGTAATTACAAATAACTCGTACCCGCGTATAAAATGAATGAGTAGGTACTTTTCAAGATTCTTGGTAATTTCTCACAATTTAAGAGCAATCACATCCAGTACAATCGCAATCGCCGCAGTCTGCACCACCTGCATCACCTCCAGCACAACAATCTCCACCACCTGCATCACCTCCAGCGCAACAATCTCCATCACCACCATCACAACATCCACCTAAAACAAAATGAAAATCTCAGTATTTATTCATACGTATTTAGTCTTTAAAAATTGTTTGCATTTTGAAGAAACTCACCCGACGCATCCGCACCGCCATCGCCTCCCTCGCAACAGCCTTCTTGGTCATTACAGCCATCGCAATCGCAACATCCTCCACAGAATCCATGATGAATATTTGATGCAGCAGCATCAGTAGCATCACAATCTCCAGTTCCAGTATGATGAACGTGAGATGTCGGGAAAGGCCCACTATCGTTCATGATGCAGCAATAAAAACACGAATCTGAAGTACTATACCAAGGTTCATTTCTTCGTCTTCTTCGTTCACCGAAACAGTTGCAGCAGCAAGTGAAGCATACGCAGCTGAAAACGAATAGTCCTAGGATACTCAGCAAAATGTAAAGTTCCGTTGGACCCATTTCTTCCTAGTAGTATACGATACGAAATACAGCGCAGCAATCAACTGAAACCAGAATTTTTATGTTTTGTTGAATATAGTAACTGAAGATAATAACTCCCACTTTAATTAATCCGCATATCCGCGATTTCAAGTACTTACTTCAAATTTGAAATTTATGGAAAACTACAGTTAGCGGAGGAAAGGGAGAGTATTTTAGTTTGTTTTTCTCAAAACTCTCACCAACGCCCAGAAAACTTGGAATAGAAAGAACCGTATTGTAGGCGATATTACTAACACAGTAACACATGCTGCTAATGACGATCACATGTGGTTGGTAACCAAGGGAAATCATATTAGGAGGTGAAAAACCAAGTAATTATGCTGCTTTCATGTGAAACATGTTGAAATACAATGTTATTTTCAGTTTCAAGTGGGTATCTTCAGTTTCCTGATTGTGCCGTATTATCTTTGAATTGGAATATTTCACGTTTAGAAAAAAAAATACATCATACAGTACACTAAGATGGCTTATCTAAAATTAAATTTAGGTTGTTGGGTTAGAAAGTTCATCGAATGAGGGTAGAGGTAGGAGAAAGGAGCAGGGTAGATTTTCAACGGTGAACGCAGGGCAAGATGTTGGAATGTTGGAGTTCAGATCAGTAAGAACAACCATTGAGAAGGAAGTTGTTACATAGTTTCTCCACCCAGTTCTAAGCAAATACCCAATATCGAAATGAGGAAAAGTCAGCTTCTATTATTCGAAATAACGCATTGTTATTTTATTACCTAATGATTTGCAAAGGGAACTACTTTTCCTCACCCCTGAAAAAAATCTTCAAGTAATTTTCAACGCAATTAAAAATTGATGAATCGCAATTTTTTCAATTTATCAGTACATAAACATAGCTAGTAACTATTTGGACAATTGAACATGACCACATAACACATCTTTTTGACGAAAAATGACTTTTTATAGTTCCTGATTTAGGTTACCGGACAGCTTCCCAAATTCATTTTCCTGAAAGACAATTATCCCAAGTATAAAATTTCTCGAATTTTGCTCAAAATGCGACTCCTTCAAATTAATGGACAATGAACTAAATCGTGTTATTTCTTTAAAATAATGCAAAAAATTTTTCTAGATGATAGGGAGAAAGTTGTATAAACCACGTAAAATAAAATCACCAAAATCAACTTTTTCAGAAAACCCCACAATTTCCAAAAAAAAAAAAAAAATGAAAAAAACGAAAAAAAAAATTTAATATCAATGTTTTGGCCCTGAAAATGAATAATATTCATTTTTTCTTTCAATTTCCAGAATTTTTTTCAGGTATTCCATTTTTTTACCCCACCTCAAAAAATCACCAAAATGGAGAAAACCTGTCATTTACAAAAAAAATTATTAATAATACAAATTTTAATAAAAATTATGTGAAAGTGCCCAAAATTTGCTATGTTTTTAGGGGTTTACTTCCCTTTTAAAGTATTCCATATTCGTACCTTTTCCTCTATCTATATCTAGCTGTTGTTTTTGATGAATTTGTGAGTTAAACTACATTTGCCATTTGCCACACAAATTATTGATAAAATAACGTCCCATTTTGGAAACTGGTTGATAAAATCATTCTTTCTGAAGAAGAGGATCGATTATTGCAGTCTCGGATGATTTTTTTGGACGAATGTATCATAACCTACCCAACTACCTAGTAATGATATTATTTCCTGTAAAATCTACTTACATTTTTTCAAATTTCCCTGAAACGTTGAAAATTTGGTGTTTTTGTTTCAACTCTTTTGAGATTTAAAAAATTTTGTAGCTAGTTTTTTTTACATTTTTAATAATTTTGTTTTTTGACAAATTTTTTGTTGTTTTTAAAAAATTTTCCAAATTTGAGAAGCTTTTTCAATTTTTTTTAATCATGAATTTATTGGTTCAAATTTCCTGAAAAATTTTGAAATTTTATTGTACCTATCAATAATTTTTTTAATAGAAATTAGGGTTTTCTGAAATTTTGTGGAAAGTTTAGAAATGTTTTTTCAATTTTTTAATTTTGGAATTTTTGTTGAAATTTTAAAAAATCTAAAATTTTGTTAAAATTTTATAAAATCTAAATTTTTGTTCAAATTTTCATGAGAATTTTTAAATTTTGTTTTGCAACTGTTTTTCAGATTTAAGAAATTTGAGTTTTCCAACATTTTTTTTAACATTTTAGAAATGTATTTAAAATTTTGCTTTAAATTTGGAATTTATTCCCTCATTTTCTTGAAATTTTGAAAATTTTGTACAAATTGGAAATGAGAGTGTCTACCTTAGTGAAACGGATGTACCTATCTCAAATCAGTTTTGAAATTTATGACTTAGTACTTATTTCCTCGACACTTGTTCACAAATTTCTAACACAGATGCGTTAGGTACAGCTCGAGGACTGGGAGGTTGAAAATTTTCACGACACTCAAAACCAGAAAATGATTTTATTTGGTTTTCTGAAATCTTAGAAAATATCGAAATGTTGTAAGAATTCCAAATTTTGTTAGGACTTTTCAGGTTTTCAATCAAGTATTTAAAATATTTCCTGGACAATTTGAAAACAACAAAAAATTGAAAGATTTAAATAGGTGTCTGACATTTCAACAAAAAATAATCAGACAATTTTATTATTATAAGATTATTTCTTTTTTCAAGTTCAAGATTGGAAGTTAAAAAAAATGAGAAGGTAAAACAAAACATCTTTAAATTTTCATATTTTACTATGTATATGTTGTAGAATGCAGCCATTTTTCGATATTTCAAGAAAAAAAAAGTAGTTTTTTACTTTTTTCTAATGCATTATCCGAAAACATACATGACTCGAAGCTTTTTCCTTTAGAGAAAACGAGCTGAATTTTTTTTTCTTCTTTTCAACAACTTATCGAAAAACTCGGTCAACGCCCCCATTGCATCGCATTTTTAGTAACAACGTTCTTATCTATGCAGTTCCTCATCATCTCTTCATTTATATTGCTTCCAGGTGTCTAATTAATACCCGACCAGCAGGGAAAAAACATGAAAATTTCTCATTATTCAACTTTAACAAAAACTTTCACTAAAAAGGAACAAAAATATATATGAAAATAATGTTTAGCAAAGAGCGGAAATCGATTCATTTAGGGAACACAGCCCACAGGGATTTTTTGTTATGCATCACTGTTGGTCGGGTATTACCAGAAGGTAATCAGACATTAGTCTGATATAATTATATACACGCATATCAATAATTGCGTGAAGAAGTTTGTTTTTGCGGTCTTTGTGAGATATCTGAAAATCCTAATGTGGCCAGGGGTTTCTCAAAAAAATACTCAGATTATCATGTTACAAAAAATATCTTTCGAAATTTCTTGAAACATTGCGTATAGTGTTAGAATTTTAAAAAATTACTTAGAAAACTGTAGATTTGATTAATATTAATGAAATTTATCGGAAAAATTCGAACTTTTCCTCATTGCGGGGGAGTTTGAAAACATCGAGTCGCCAGACCGACTAAAGAAAATTTTCAAATCGATATAAGGCTGTAGTCAAATTTTCAACCTCTCAACACGTGCAGTTTTATTGCGTACTTTGTTGTTACCAAAAACATGTGGGAAGAGAAAAGGGCTGATTGTTGTTTTTCCTCTTATTTACAGCCCTGTTCACCTTGTCGTGTCTCCAGTCGGGAGTCTGCGAAGTCCTCTCTTTGAATGAGTATCTGGACAGCATAGGAATTCTTCTAAACGGTATTTGAATAACTTTTCAGAGTATTGACGAAAAAGGTGTATGAAATTTGGAGTGATTTTTTGATTTGTCTGATCAATATATCTTATAATATTAGAATTTTTCTCTCAAACTCAAAGTGTAGATTCGAATAAAAGTATGAATTGATTTTTGTACTCGTACTTATGAAAAGTGTTCTACTTCGTTTTTCAATAGATCATAACTAATTTTTTTTTTACCATTTAGAAAATTTCTATTTTTCCCCCTCTTCCTTGCAATTTCTGTAGTCTGTACAAAAAAGACAGAATTTGTAAATTTTTTTTTTCAGATTTCATCAAATTCGAATCGTAAAATAATAATGAAGTAGGATAGAAGTCAAGAATATGGACCCACTGCCGCCCCCCAATTCTTCATAATCGAGCAATGCTACAAAGTGAAAAATACTGTTAACTAATGGCATTAGTGATAGGAACAAGTTTCAGGTGGCCTCCATTCGTTATCATCTACTCCTACCCTAAATACAGTGATAAATTGGGGTCGATTTCTTCCGCCCGACCATTTTAAGGGTGGGGGTTGAAAATGGGGTCATTCGTTTGTGCTTCGTTTGTGCTTTTTTGTGCACCAACTCTTTTCATTTGTGCTCACCCCCCTTCACCACTAATTAAAAAAGATAATTTGTGACAATTGGTGGGCGTAAGAAATGATGCCCGACCATTTTTGGGGTGGGGGATGAAAATGGGGGCATTCATTTGTGCTTTGTTTGTGCTCTTTTGTGCATCACTTAT
>FIZU01050990.1:0-38933 GCA_900064475.1 Pseudococcus longispinus
TTTTTTTTTTGAAAATTAGAGTTATCAGTAAGTATCAATCATTTTTTAGGTATCGATACCTAAAAATGTTTGATATTTACAATTATTGACCACTCTAATTCAAAAAATAGTGCTCCAATCAAAAATTGAATTTTCGATACTTTTAATTCGATACAGCCAAAAAAAATATCGATACCAACAAATATCGGATTTCTAAATATCGATATTTTAGGTTCGATATATCGATATTTCGATGTATCGAAAAAGTATCGGCAACACTAGATGTGTGAGTGGTTGGAAGCGTGAGAGATTTGAAGCAGTAGAAGGTTCAAAGTAGAGGTGTCAAACTATCGATAAGCTATCGATAGATTTTTCGAGTTATCGATAATTCTGTCCATTATTTCACCGCCATAAAGCCCAAAAAAAAGCAAAAAAATTTGAATGTACGTTGTACGAATTAAGCCTCAAAGTCCAAATAAATTGAATTTGAAAATTTACTTCTGTTTTCCGCGCTTTTTAACCGCGTTTTAAGCCACTTTTTATAGCATACTTAGTAGCATTTGCTAATTGCTTTTTAATTTTTTGCCAATTATATTAATTCAATTTCATTTTGTTACTATTCGTTTGATATTTGATTATTTGTGGTGATGTGGAGACGCAGACAAAGCTACCTTGATGAACCTGATAGTAACCCCCCCTCCCCCAAAAAACTATCAAAAACTATCGATAACTATCGATAGTTTCTCAAAAATTATCGATAACTATCGATAGTTTTTTTTCCGATAGTTTGACACCTCTAATCTTGACCAACTTGAAAATTTAGTGTATTCAAACGCCTGAAATTTTATTATTTGTCCCACATTTCAACTGTCAAGAAGGCATCCAGATCTCTCGGACCCCAACCTGAAAACTCGGATTTCTCAATGAATTCGACCAAATCCCTCCATCAAAAAAAGTTGTTTATTCGAACACCATCAAAACGTAATTCAAAAAGCACCGAGGAAGGCTCTTTTGAAGAATTTCATTTAAAAATTATTACTAAACGTTTTAAAAGAAGAAAACGCTGGAAATTTGCATTTAAATCGAAGCATTGCGAACGGGCAGCGAAAAAGTCCAAATTTAAATTCCACCTACAAAACGCTCGATAAATTATTAATTTTTTCTTTCGGAATGTAGATATGATGTATGATTTACGATCCGAGGGAAAATTTTTATTTGTAAATATCAAATGTTAATTTGGACTCTTTCGAGTTGAATTATTTATAGCGAATTTAAACTTGGCTAATTCGCATATTCGAACCTCAGACTAACCGGAGTATAAAAGAAAACGACGAGAATTTTCGCTCGAAATTTATTACAGCGAATGCGAACAATAAAGTTAAAAATACATTTTCTCGTTTTCTTTTTCATCAACAACTCTTGATCCGCTATGGTTAGGTCGAAATTTTTTCAAAAGATACCAGTCATAATTTCTTTTAATGCGAATAAGAAATACCAAGTTATAATACTTTACTCTACTTATAATGGAAAATACAATACGTATATAATTTTTTTAGAATAATTGCTCATAAATTTTTATGATTTTCATTTCTTTGTGGCGTTATTATTATATCAGATATTTTTTGATAATCGTAAGTTTATATTAATATAATTTTCCCTACTACTCGAGTTTTATAGGGAACGAGGTGCGTTGGAGTGGTGAAATTTTTGTTTTATGTATTTACAGATTTGAAAGGAAACAAATTTTCTTTTATTGGGGCACCTATAATTTTTATGGTCAATTGTGAGCTACTTATTGCATTAAATTTTATGAGAAATTGAATGAAATACTGATTCATATGCTACAAGTAGTATATTTATGTAGTTGATATAATTATGTGTAGAATAGGGGAGTTAGGGAGTTAAAATACGTACAATTTTGGGATGAGGGGTGAGAAGGCGATAGCGAATACGACAGTAGATATGTAGCTAGCTAAACCTATACATTAAAAAAATAATTTTTCGAACAAAGGTTTCTAGTATCACTTCATTTTCATTGTTTTAATCTATTCATTTGAGACTTTTATATCGAACGAGTCAATTTCGTGTGTTCAAGGTACGCGGCGTATAAAAAATATAATTTTTTCATTTTAACAACACCGCCGTCGAAGAGAGAAAAAAAATTCTTTTTAAACATGTATGAAAGAAAGTGCAAATTATGCGGCCACATGAAACAATAGTGTATAAGAAAAAATGTAAATTTTTCAAACCACGGATGACTGGATTTTCATTAAGAATTCGCAATCAACGTTAAAAAAATGTTAGGTGAGCTCGTAAAAAAATGTAATAAATGTTCTTTTTTTTTCTCCCTCAAATGATACGTAGCGCCCCGAATTTTGTTTAAAGTTAGGGTGTGATAGGATAAAACAACCGGTAAGTGTGCAGAATATAACAATACAAACTTCCGGTGAGTCAGCCTTATTTGCATAATCACAAAATTGAGTGAAAAAAAAATTGAAATTGCTGCGTTGTATAACGAAATGCATTATACGTATACTTTCGTATAGTATATGGCAAAATGGAGGGAAAAAAAGAAAAACTAAACGTTTTAAGAAGAAAACTATTCACGTCATGCCAAAGTTTATCATAAAATCAAAGCTTAATGGTCGTTCTTGAAATCTTCAAAGTTATTTAAAAAGATACGTAAGGTCTTTTTGACTTTTATTCTCAACAAGTAAATTAACTACACATATTTTCGAGTTTATACCGCAAAACCACTTTACATGTTCGGTACAAGTGAAACCTAATGATAGCTACTTGATGAAAGATATTCTCGTTTATTTGTAGCTGTATAATGCCATGAAGTAGTCTAAAGGAGTTTTTTCTCAATTGCAAGAGTCTGCGAAATTGTGAATAAATCGAGTTGTAAGTCCATAGACCACAGTGGATTTTTTTGATACGAGAAGCTTTTCTTTTGGTGGTAGGTACCTATCTAGAACTAGGAACTCGCCACCTTCCAAAAAAATTATCGAATCTGAAATCGGAGAGTAAGAATGAAGGTGATAAGTTCACACTTTCCGGATGTACGATACTTATAGAACTTGCTCTCTTTTTTCCGATTCCGTTCGCAGTGTACCTCAGAAACGCCCTAAATCACTTTTATTGCCATATAACTGCCGAGTTCCTTTTTGTGTTTAGAAAAAATAACGTCGAACCGTTTCTCTTTTTTTATTTATTTTATTTTTGTCAAAAAAAATTACCTAGCGTCCTTTCCTTATACCAAAGAAAAAAGTATCTGCATTTCTTATTCAAATGTTTTCGATAAAATATTTCATATTTTGAAATATATAAGTACCTATTTAAGTTAATGATATGATGCAGATATACCTTAGACGATAGGTACGTACTCGCATGTATTACAAAATCACCTACATGATGTACGATCTGTCTTGTTAGAATTGAAAGCCCTGCCCTGCTACCTACGTTATTTAAATAAAAATTATAATGAGTGCTTTTTCCTAGATGTAGGGAATTTTTTCCTTATTATTGTTTTTTGAACGTAGGTGTGTGCTTACAGTGAAATTTTGAGGAACACTAATTGTAAGGTCTATTTTTTAATTTCTTTGATATTTGCTTCAATATTGAGATTAGGCAAAAATTAAGGCGTTCTTTTCTGTTGCATTTTTGAACCTTCGCGAGATGAAATATAAGTATTAAAACATTTGTCCAAGTTCAAATTTAAAACAGTCATGTCATTTTTTATTTTTCAAATAGCTGTAGCTCCTTCAATTTCAGACTTAGACAAAAAGTGTATATTATTCATTTTGTAGAACAGTTCAAGTTCTATCAAAAAAGTTCATTACGAATTTTGTCTAACTTACAAATTGAAGGACTTATAAAGCCTATAAAATTTCAGATCGTCGTGTCCCCTTCAATTTGAGAGTTAGGCAAATCTTGAATGTAACTTATTTTGTAGAGCTCAATAATTTCTACAAAAAAGTTCTGAACAAATTTTGTTTATTTATATTACTCAGTTCAGCGATGGAAATGTTGTGGAAAAAATAATAAGTGGGTTTAATAGAATTTTTTGCACTGATAACGAAATTGTTTTTAAAATTCTAGCACGTCAGATTTCTTCACAAAACTATTTTTGAGAAAATTTAATGATTTTTCATAATTTTGAACTCAAAAAATCGTTTTTTGAGGCGAACGAGGAGAGTTCATTCCTCTAATGAGCAATTAGTTGTTTCCTTGGGGTCAAGTTTTTGAGATATTTTTATCAAAAGTTAGAAAATTCAACTTTAATTTTCCTGTGGCGTTCCTCTAGGCACATATTTAGCCTTACTAGCGTAGCCACACAGTCATTCAATGGAAAAGAGAGTGAGTTCTTTACGAAAAAAAAAAATCATGTAAAATTTAACAGGATATCTACTATATTATCAAATTAACGAAAATTTTGAGAAAAAAACATATTTTTTTCCATTTTTCAGCAGGGATGGAAAACTGAAATCATTTCAGTTTTAGTTTCGGTTTTTCAGTTTTCAGTTTCAGTTTTGAGCATTTCAGTTTCACTTTTCAGTTTCAGTTTCAGTTTTAGTTTTAATTTCTTGATTTCAGGTTCAGTTCTCATTTTTTTAAATTCATTCTTTTTTTTTTACTCTCACCCTCTTAGTAGTTAGTTTTAGTTTCATATTTCAATGATCAATGTATCATTTTCTATTTCATTCATTTATTCTTTTTAGTTTAATTACTTACTACAAAAACCACTTTCAATTTTTTTTTCTGTTCCGTAGAAAAAAATTAATTTAATAAATCAAGTTATGATCAATCTTTAATAAATAAGTAAAAATTGAAAGTACTTACTTATTAGTTTTTAATTTTTAGATAGTGATTAGTGAATCACTGATTTCGTTTTAGAAAGAACTTCAAAATAAAAAAGATCTTTCAAAAAAATGCAGTCTATTTATCACAATTAGCCATTAGGATTAGATATCTTCATTTTTATTTTTTTATATTTCAAAGCAATTGTCAAAAAAAAAAAACTGAAAGTGAAACCAATAATTTTTTTAGTTTCAATTTCCAGTTTTCAGTTTCAGTTTTTGACTTTTCAGTTTCAGTTTCACTTTTCAATTACCTACAGTTTTGAATTTTTCAGTTTCAATTTTCACTTTTTAGTCTCAGTTTTGGATTTTTCAATTTTAATTTTAGTTTAGTCTCAAAAAATCATTTCAGTTTCCAGTTTTATCTGTTTCAGTTTTATTTCGCTTTTCACTTTTCCATCCCTGCTTTTCAGTCATCAAGGGAGAGTCCATACCTCTTGGACCTCCCCCCCCCAAAATATTCTACTGTTAAGCCACCCCAGGAGAATCAATTTTTTGGGTGAACCAGGGGTCCTACAAGGAAATGAATAGCTACAAAATTGTAGGATATGAAATTTCCCATCTTTAGTAAGCAATTATTTTTTCCCCAAAGAGGCTTAGTTTTCGAGATATGTACAATGAAAGATTCCTGCTGATTCTTCAACTTCCAGTAAAAATATTTCGAAAATTGAACTACCTAGGAAAAAAATCATGTATCGCACAGAAAAAAATTTTATACTCTAGAATTTTTCTTCTATTCATATCTTTCATAGGACTCTTAGTTCGCTCATAAAATGGACTTTTAATACGAAAAATTGTAAAAAAGTCTCCAACGAAAAAATTTAATTTTGTAAAAACCCCTCAAGTTCAGATTGAAATAAACCAATTACATTTTTGAAATTCATTCTGAAAATTAGATCAGAATCACTCCACAGAACCGAAACAACATTTTAAAAGTTTCAAAATGCAGCACTATGTTATCAGAGGAGCTACCACGATATTTCGAAAAAAACACCATCGTTAGTGCATATAACATTACCCCTTAAAATCTTGGAGGTCGGCAAACACACATACACTCGTGTAATTTGTACAGCAATATCACTGGTTTGAAGGCAATGCACTACTACCGGAACATCCTGTATACATGCTAGTATGAAAATCGTGTTGGAAAACATTTTTGAATTTAAAACTCTTGAGTTGATATTCTTTTCGTAATACATATCTATCATTCGTATCTAGCGATGTCAATGAAAATTGTCGGTAGACCTAGAATTTCCAATAGGCAAGATATTTTCAATGTCTTTCTAGAGATTACGAATAAATGAAAAAAAAAGAAGTGGTAAATGTACACGTATAAGAGCAACCAATACATCACCCTTGACATTTTCGCCTGGTTTTTGTTTGAGGAAAAAAAATTGAAAAAACAACATGAAAATTTAAACATTACATCCATTAAAAATGCTTTTTATCTTTAAAATTTTTTTAATAATCGTTTCGGATTCTCTAGAAGCTAACGATGTACTTGGGTACATATTTCACTTTCATTTTCTTTCTAAATATAAAAGCGGCGGTTATACGGGATGGTCTAATAGAGGGTAACTCCCTTTTAACCATCATAGGCAACCTGTGTTTATTGCATGCGTGTAGATTTGCGTAACATTCAAACCGTAGGAGTAAGAGAGAGTTTAGCTTATTCGATTTTTTTTCTTTCAATTTCATTCAACATTTTTAATCAAGTGGACTGCCTACACACTCATATCTTGTCAAATGTAAATGGTCGGAGGGGGCTGTAGTAAAAAGCGTTTTATTTATAGTACCTTTTTCGAATGAATGTACTATTCTTGCCCTTGCAAGTTAGAAGTTAGATAAACATACATTCATTCTGTCAAAATTGTTTGCATATGTTACTGGTAGAAGGAATAGATGGTTATCTTGTTAGAAGACACCCAGTATACAGGGTGATTCGGCAAGACGGCATTTGGTACAAAAAATTAAAGGGGTACTACCAGATTAATTTTCCAAACAAGCGTGCGAAACTTTTTTTCAAAATTTCACGTGTAATGGAATTTCAAAAGGACGATTTTTGCCTATCCTCATAAATGGAAAGATCTTTTTGAAAAAATTTCAAAACTGAATATCCCTTTAAATTCAAAATGAGCAATGCATTGATATGAAGTTTTTATAAACAAATTCTGTCTCCTGAGGCTGGTACAGTAAGCCGAGACCAAAATGGGACTACGAGCGAAGAGTAAACTTCTTCAAAAAGCCTTTGATACCCTACATAGATAATAACTCGTTTCGATCAATAAGTAAACTCAAAAACTTGATATATTAAATAAGCACTCGTTAGATATATGAAATGAATGATGAAATTTTCAACGAGCAAATATCAAACAAGATTTGATTGCTATAGATATCTAACAAAATAGGGTTGAAAATAGGATTAGTTAAAGGTTTAAATTATCATAAATCTGGTATTTAATAACTATTAATCGATAAAAATACATTTATTAAAAGTTCGGTATCCATAACAGGCTAACAAATGATTTTATAATCGAGGGATATTCAAGCGGTTAGAACTCGGTTTTGCGGTCTTTCTGTACTTAAACGAATTACTATTTATCGTAGAGAACTATCTTATTTTCGAATTAATATCAGCATATCCGAATTTCTGGCAGAAAAACCGCGAATCAATATGAAAATGTTGGGGAAATGATATTTGTATTTGTTTCGTATTTCATTTGCAAAAGACCACTGCAAAAGGCTTGGTTAAATTTATGTGTACTTAGCGGTATCTACTCGTATCTTGAGTTTTGAAAATATTTATTTCTACCGAGTACCCATACTTGAAAAAAAATGACTAATCATCCAAAGATGAACGTAACTATTCGTAAATAACAATACTTTGTAGTGCTTTACATTTGAGCTTGCTAATATTTTGCTACCTCTTGATATCTTTCATGCAGAAAGAAAAAAAATACTGTCGCCCTTAAGCCATCGGACGTGTGAAAACCAAGGTTTTATATTTTAATCTTCTTAAGCACACGTGTCATTAGGTCAACTACTTAAGGATGGAAAGAACATAGGATAGAGCGAATAATTACCTCGTTGAAATATTCTCACGTCTCGGTACGAATTCCTACATTTCACACTATTCTTTAATATCTCGTGCTTTTATTTTTTTCTCACACCCCGAACATTCATTTCAGCCACCAATATCTCAGCAATAAGCATGAGGAGCAACAAGTTATGAAACAAAGAATGTCGATCTGTTATACTATGATGTTCTAAGGTCATCATCTGTTTATGGGGAAAATTTAATAATGTCGGAGTATTCGGACTATTTCATTTTTTCTCTCAGATGTTAAAATATTTCCAAGTAGGTATGTTCGTCGAACACTATTTCATTGTGTTTCTCGAGCCAGTAATATAATGAGTGTGCTTTCATTCAAATACGCATGTCGACGCCATCCAGCGTCGGTTCATTAGGAAGGAGAAGAAAATTGAAATGATATTTCATTTTGATAATATTTTTGTATGTTTTATGCGTTTATCAGAGGCGTAACGAAGGGATGTGTAATGGGTAAGTGAGACTCCATTTTGTCAAGTAATTTTCCCAAAATTTCACAATTTTTCTCCAAAATTGTGTAAACTTTTTACAAGTTTTTGTAATTTGGGGTTGGCATAAATTCTCGTTCAAGTACTTTGAATTTGAAGAAAAGGTTACAAAAGGTTTATGAATGTATTACATTTTACCCGACTTGTTATACTTGCAAAAAAATGAAATTAAAAAACCAGAGGATGCCATAGGTATATTCTTGTCCACCTGGTATGTTCTGGCTTCAGAGTTCATGGTTCGGGTTCTGGCTGGGTTTGGAAGAAACAGATTCGGGTTTTGTTCCATTCTGGGTTCAACGTGACAATTTGGTTTTTCGGGTTAGGTTAGGTTAGGTTAGGTTAGGTTAGGTTAGGTTAGGTTCGGTTCGGTTCGGTTCGGTTCAGTCTCGGACCACTTTTTTTTTTCAATGATCTCTTCTCATTCAAATATCGGGTGACCATTTAATAATTGTGGCACGGTTGTGGATATGGAATTTCTGAAAAAAATTTAAGTTGGACTCCGGATGCAAACCCGAACCCGAACCCTGGAAATGAAGAAAATAAAGTGGAAAGGATGTTGGCAAGAAAAAAATGTGATATGTGAAATTAAAAAAAATATTCAATATACTGAGCCCGAGATAAGCGAAGATGAAAAAGTTTGCAGAAGAGGATATTCAAAATTTCAAAAAGCTTAAAGGGAATAGCTAGGTAAGAATGGTGATTTGGCACCCGACACCGATTTCGACGAAACCTATCCCAAAAGTTCAACCATGATAAAAAATAATTGTAAAGATTTTGGACCCCTAACGCAATCATTTTGGAGGGAGGGGCCAAAATGTGTTTTTTGGTCTTAATTTTCTCATTTTTGCTAAATACAAGTAAAAATTTCGCTTTTTTTCTAATGGATTTTAGAGGGTCAGAAAAACCCGAGAACATTTTTTTCAAAATTTTTGGGTCATTTTTTGCTGAGTCATAAGTTTTCAAAAAGTTGTAGAGGTACAGTCACCATTTTTTTTTCAGAAAATGTATTATTTAGTGCTTATTTTACCATAGTAATTTTAAAAGCTTGAAGTTGGTGCAACATTGTCAAAAAAAAGTGAAAACTGACACACACGATGTATAATTGGAGGAAGGAATATCGGCAACACGCACGAAAAAACAAGAATTTTTATTTTTGCAATTTTGTAGACAGCCTGCGTATTCTTGGTTCGTAAAATTTTCGTAGGTGGATTTCACAATCATTTTTTTTTTGGCATTTTTATCTAAAACTATTGACATGTTTTCAAACATACGCTGTTTATTGACAATCCAGACTTGAAAAAAATCCCCTATTATATTTATACCTTGAATTTATCGCTCATCGGTCACCCACGTCGACGTAGAACGAAAAACCGCAGTTTTCAATTCAAACTGTACATCGAGGGGTATAAATTTTGATAGCTCATTTTTCTATTTATAAAGTCGACACTTATTGACGTTAAATAACCGTCTTGTAAAACTAATATCCCGTATCATTAAGTTATACGAGAGTCGGAGTGGCGGCGGGAGCGGTGACGGCGGTGGCGGTGGTAACTGAAAAGCCATTATTTTTCGCTTCTTAAAAAGCTCGTTTTTCTTTGGTGCATGCGAATTTCTATGTACTCCCTTGTTACCCTTATACACATACTGCCGCGTACGCCGACGATAAAAATATAGAAATTGTAAAAAGTAGTGAAATATTCACGCGTGTACGCATTTCGCTTCGGGCATTACAGTCTTTAACAGTATCGAACAAAACAGCAAAAATCCAAACACTCGCCTCTAACGGTCTCACTTAAAAATAAAATAAAATACGGTAAAGCCCACGAGTCGTTTTTATACTCTATTTTCCAACAATAAAAAAAAAAGGAGGAAAAAAAAGAAGAAAGTAATGTTTCATCTAGCAACATTCTCATAAAAAGTAACGTAAATTTGACTCCAAAGAATTTAGATGACCTATTCTTTAACTCTGATCTGAAAAATGATAAAGTTGAAAATGCCGGTGCGCCTCGTCGTCGTCGTCGTCGTCGGGAGAAGAGACGTGGGTAAAAATGAGCTCTTTGAGCTCTCGAAATGAAAAGCGAAATACCACAAATATTTTACAATATTATAGACATCAAATAACAGTTTGCCTCTTCACGTTGCTCTATTCAAAGAAAAATAATTCCTCGACTGGTGTATGTGTATTATACATAGGTATACTTATAGAATACCGAGAAGAGAATGTCGACTATGAAAATTCAACGACGTATTTTTCCACCTTAAAACAATCCCGCGCCGCGTAAAAAACCACCGGCAATTAATTTTCTCAATAATGAAAAATTCTCACTCGAATAGAATATCAGGTGGAGGTATTACCTATAAACATTCCACCTCGCCAAAGATATTTTGTACAGGGTGTCCCGATAGTAGTGCAACGCCTTCAAACCAGAGATGCAGCTACCTAAACTACATAAGTGTATGCATGTTTGCTGCTACTAGAATTTGAAGGGACAAACCTGTGCACTCGTCCTGGTACATGCGTTAAAACGTCATAACTCAGCTGATGATATACAGGGTGTTTCAGTTAAAAGTGACCACCCTCCGACTGATGAGTAGGCAACTCATATTTTACACTAATCGAGTTCATAATAAGGGTAGGTTAGCATGAGGAAATTTTTAGAATTTTTATAGAATTTAAAAAAAATTAAAATTTTTTATGCGTTTTTTTGGATATTTTATTAGCGATTGAGGTTCCCTAATTAACAAACCCAAAAAACTTTGGCATGAAGAAAAAGTAGAATGAATGCTCCTTCAAATGGCGCAAACTACAACAAACTTTTGTGTCAAATTAAAAATACTCAACAAGATTTCAAAAAAATGAATTTCCAAGGAGCATAACTTAGCCCCTTCAATTTCAAGGGTGTGCAAACATATCTACTTGTGCTCAGGATTATTTGCCTCCTTACTAGTTGGAAGGCGGCCAGTTTTAACTGGAACACCCTGTAGATAAGAAAAATTTTTTTTAAACTTTCTTGTAGAACTTTTCAAGCTCTGCGAAATAAGTTGGTTTATGAGTTGTCTAACTCTAAAATTGAAGGAGCTAAAATGGTTTTAAAATTTGTAGGCTTCATAACTTCCTCAGTTTTCAGGTTATGCAAAATTTTACGAGTTAATTTTTATTGAGCTTTTTGAGCCCTACAAAATGAGCTAATAATTTTTAGCATAGCTCTAAAATTGAAGGAACTACAATCATTAAAAAAATGAAAAATTAGCAATTATTTTCTGGAAAATTAATTTTTTCTTTTCAAACAATTTTCGAAATGGTCTCTCATGTCTTCAATTTTGGAGTTGTGTAAAAAATTATTAGCTCATTTTATAGAGGCCAAAAAGCTCAACAAAAATCAATTCTTGCAAAATTTTGCATAGCTTGAAAATTGAAGAATTTATGAAGTCTACAAATTTTCAAATCATTGTAGCTCCTGCAGTTTTGGAGTTGGGCAAAATATGAATATAACTCATTTTGTAGAACTTAAAAAGTTCTACAAGACAGTCTCAAAAAAATTATCTATCTGTATTATCGGCGGAGTTACGCCGTTTTGAAACTTCTACCAGAACTAATGCATAATTTTGCCCCTTCAAATCCTGAGGTTGGAAAACATACTTACAATTATGTTGTTTGGGTGGCTACATTTCTGATTTGAAGGCTCTGCACTACTACCGGAACACCCTGTAGAATATGATTACTCGTAAAACCATCTCGCCAAACAATATTAGAATTTATTTTTTTCACGTGCGTTTCGGAAACTCTCAACGAGCCGAATTAAATTCCGACCATCTTTTAAGAGGCTCTCGAGGTAATGAAGTGTAACTAATACGAATTTTGGTACCTATTGCGAACCGAGCTGTTTTAGATTTCACAGTTCTTTTGGAATTTTGAATTCGCATCGGTTTTGGAAGAAGCTATATACGCGAATATCTTCGAATGTCATTCTTAACGATAAAAATTTTCATTTATTTGCAAACTTTCGAAGCAATTCGGTATTTTTAGTTTGGTATCCGGGTATAAAAAAATATAGACGAGTTGAATAGTCGTAAAAAATATATATAATCCTATGAATTTTTTATTTTTTTTTATCTATTCTTCTCATTCTCATATTCGAAATCGAGTATATCATCGAGAGGGTGGTTTTTTCCTCCGTTTCATATCATTTTACACTTTTGTACCTGGAATAGTCATCCAACAAATTAAAATTTCGGGTTTAAAAGGGAGATTTCACCTTGGTGAAATATAAATATCGGAAAAAATATAATATACGAGCGTAATAGGTACGTAGGTAGATAGGTAGGTAGGCTATGTACGTACATATATATATATAGGACGTGGTACGTATAAATAAAATACTCATGTGAAAACGACGACAACGCCAAAATAAATTAAAATAAAATAAAGGGAGCAGAAAAATACACTACAGCAGAACTTTACCAACTTAATCTACCCTACCACACGTATTCATGTAATACATTTTAAGCTCCTAAGGGAAACATGATGTTTCGATTTCTTTCATATGATCAGGCGCACGCATGAAAAGACCCCAATTTTTTTGTTCGTATATGTACGTAAAACACAAAAGCTCTTTTTATGATTCTTTAAAATAATAAATAACGATTATTTTTCGATGGTTTTTAACGCTAGGAGGTCCGTTTGTCACATAGATTAAAAAAATAACCCTTTGAAGCGACTTTCATTTTCACGTATGTGTATATAGGCGAAAACACGCCTGGATATTTATACATGTGTATTATGTATACGGTACATGAGAGCTGTGAGCCCCTTGTATGATGCCACTTAATATAGCTAGGTAGGTATATACGTTCAGTTCAGGTACATTTTGCAAACAGTATATTTCGTTTCTCAATAGGACACATCGTCAGTGTTTTTTCACGGTGCAAAATATTTTATTTCATTTTTATCACAATGCGTGTAAGATGGTTAATCTCTCGAATGTTCGGAAAAACTGACGCAATTTTACGCTCGAGTTCGTTGGTATATTTACCTTTCTTTCGTATATTTGCCATGTTTCAATATTATTTATTCGAAACCACGCCACGTATTCTAACGTTTGTCTGACGGAATCGCTCGGTATATGACAATCATTTTAGATATGCATAAGTGAGAACCATCGTTGGGAAATGCATTTCGGTAACGAAGAGAAGGCGGTAAAGAGTAGTGAATTTGCATTGATTCGTCAAAATATAAAAATTATGCGATTTGACGATAAGTAAATAAACACGTGAGTAGTTTTCTTGCGATTTTCGTTGTTATTTTGTTCGGGTCAAATGTCGATTCGATGTTTCAAGTAGAAATAAAAAAGGAATTTTTTCAAAATTTGTGAACAAATCTTTTGCCCAAAAATGACGCTTTTAAGGGCAGAAAATGGTAAAAAAAATAGATTTTTTGCATTTTTGAAAGTTTTCCACCATATTGAAAATTCTGAAAAAATATATGTTGTATGGATATACTCCATAACATTATATCAATATTTATTTTTGCAGGTCCGAAACAACATGTAGATATTACACTTTGAAGTCTCAAAACTCAGATTTCAGTATGAACGGAAATCCGAAAAAAATTGAAAAAATTTCCAGAGATGACCCTTAGTATAGTCCATCATCCCTACAAGTTTGAAACAATTCGGTTGAGAATTGCAGTATACAGAAATTTATAACAAAGAGCTAGGGGTGAAGTAGGGGGACCAAATTTTTACCAGCGAGTTTTTAGACCATGAGAGTTGGAAATTTTATATTTTGTCCCTTTGATAATAAATTTCGATTGAACCCCTCTCTCCCCTCCAATTGCGCAAAATTTGTTGTAAATCACCAGGTGATTGTCATAAGTATTGTGCAAAATTGAAGGAGAGGAAAGGGTCTAACCGAAATTTTTTTAATAACCAAACTGTTTTATTTGAGAATTTTTTCAATTGGGATTTTCGGTACAGAGATCGGGAGATATCTTGAAAAGGGGGTGGATCTCCGAAAAGGGGGAGCCTTGCAAAAATAACACAATCACTCATTGTTTTATTGAATTGTCTGTTCAAATTACAATCGAATCGGCTGTTTACAGAATCTACAGAATTTATTTTTCCCTCTTCGCAGTACTGCAAGCCAAAGTTGCATCGAGATATAGCTGCGAGCAGTACGCAATTGAAGTTCATCAATGTGAAGGGTGATTTTAATACGTATTATGCAAAATTGGAGGGTAGGGAGAGGTCCAATCGAAATTTTTGTAATAAACGAAATTACGCCTAGTACTTCCATCTACAACTTTTGTATGAAAATTTTTTCAAAAGCGACATTAGGAACGGAGATAGAAGACTTCCAAGGAAGTGGTTCACCTCTCAAAATAGAGGAGCCTTAAAAGAATCTCATTGCTGCCTAAATTTTTTTCCGCATTTTTCTTTCGTATACCTACCTATTTTATTAACTCTATTTCCCCGATCTTCTGACCAAAATTTTCATTTAAGTGCATTTCAAATTTTTGTCACGTTTCAACGTTTGGGGGGAAGGCTGAAGAATGGAATATGACCCCAAATTTTGAAAAAATCTGAAGGATAAAAATTAGGGGAGGGGGGGGGAACTAATCTTTACAATTTTACACTGAAATATTAGAATATGGGGCTGTCTTCAACACTTATTGATTTTTTTTAAATGTAATCTTTTGCTTGAGATATTCTTCAACATTTTTAATATTTATCGAAATTTCTTATCTGACTTTTGTCTGAGTTGTCAAATTCACATGAATATTTTTCATTTCAGCCATTTTTTGCTATCATTCAAATGGTAAAATTTCAACGTAACGCTGATTTTTTATCATTGTTTGACATTTTATCACTTTTTGCTTTTGAGATATTTTCTTGCATTTTTAATTACTCAAATTGAAATTTTTTAATTGACTTAGCTGAAATGCCAGTTTGTAATGCATTAATTGCATATAATTTTATAACTTTCTTGATCTCTCAAAAAAAAAGTGGGTACCTACACTTTTGATATTTTGACCAATCATTGATTTTTTATCATTCTTAAAAATTGATAACAAATCACCGAAAACATAAAAATAACTATCGCTGATTCTAAATTTTTTGCTTCTAAGGGAAAACTTGGCCTCATTTTTCTTGTTTTTTTGTTGGTGTTATTTTTGAAGAGAAAGAGCGAAAGCTGTTTGATATCGGATCGGTCAAGCCGCGCGCAAACAATGATTAATGAGTCATTAGTCCCATTACCCACCACATAGTTTAACCACGTGGTCTAATTATGGCCGTAAAAAAGGAACAAAAAAGTTTGCAATTGAAGAAGTGGCACGTATTAATATTTTTCTAAATAAAAAGATCGAAATTTCATTTTCAGAGAATATGTTCATAGTTTCCTATACAAAATAATGACAATGCCATCAAAACTTCGAAGTTTCAATTCATTTGAAGTTGAAGTAGGTTGATAGTCGAAAGTATCCCTCGATTCGCCCATAAAAAAATTCAATTTTTCCCATTTTTCTCAAACTCGACCTGCGATTTTTTTTTAAATTTTCCAAAATATATGTAGGTCATCAAAATAAATATAGACAGTCTTTTTCCTGATCCGTTCGGTGTAACCCCGAGTAGAAAATATCCCTTTTCTTAGAAATAAAATTGACACTTTCACTTTTTATTTCAATTTTCCTTTTTCGTGAAAAGACTACTCCTGAATATTTTTCTGGCGTCATACTATTATTGTACAAATATAGCTTGACATAGTTTAAAATGTTCACAAAGTTGGAATCAATATTAGATTGAAGAAAACAATTTGCAAGTAACAAAATTACTTACGTAAAAATGCAAAAGATTTCGTGTTATTTTGTTCACCTCCAAAAAAATAGGGAAATCTTTCATTCAACATCACATTAAGTATTTTCTATGCAAATAAATAACATCAGCAGGTAGATGTAAGTGAAAGCGCCTCCGCGTACATACAGAATCACACAAATCGCTATCAATTTTTGTTTCGATAAACGGCAATAATTTATTTTGAATTAAAACCCAATCGAAATCGCAATTCTCTTAACACTTTTATCTTAATACATGCCGGAAAAAATATTCCTTTTGGGATTTCCTGAAACGAATGTCTCCGACTGGTATCAAATGAAATAAAAAAAAAGAAAGAGAAATAAATGCAATAGAAACAACAGGAAACCAAATAAATAGGTTTGGGTCTGGGGGTTAAATGGGTATATAGAAGATAACACAATAAATTTCGTCATCATACGACGAAACTACATTCGTACAGTAATTTACTCGAGAGTAAAAAACGAAAAAGCTTTTAAATGCACTAGATAAGTAAAATAAAATCTGATAAAATCTGAAAGTTGATTGCATTAAGCTGACAAAGAGAATGGCAACTGAAAGAAATTATGGCCAGTGAAATGAATCGCAACCGTTTTTGAAACTTTCGATAATTATTTCAGCAGAATATTACGGCTGCGACGTATAAATTAGCATTGTCTTAAACAAGAGGGTACAGTTTGAAACTCGTCGTAACATTCAATCGAAAACGGTCTCTGTTTTATCAAGTTCTAAATTTTACATTTGAATCCTTAATAAACAACCCCGTTGTAATAAATTGTTCAAATATCATTTGCCTCTACCTGAAACCAAATAGATTACATCAAGATGAACAAACCATATAGAAATTCCATCAAAAATTGCCACACCTATTCAGGTGCGTATTGTAACTCGAACCATAAGATCCCAATTTCAAAATGTCCTATAATTCTGAAGAGCAACGTTATATCATGTATGAAATACAGTTGCTGCACTCTAATATGGCCTTGAAAAAATTTTTAATCCCATTTCCCATTGGGAGTGCTACCGTCGACTATTCCCCCAGTGCATTGACTACTCTTGAGCGCTGAAACCTAATTGGTGCATTTTGAAAGTCTCTCAATTAGAGTGTATACATGGTGTCTCATCTTCGAGTGGAAAGTAAATATCTGGTGATAGTACTGGTTGAGAGCAACCAAAATCTCCGTATGTACAGGGTGTCCCTTATAGAACATCGATAGCTTTGAAAATAAAAATAAATTAAACAAAACGTTGACTGCAAAAATCTCAAAAACCAAACCTCCTAGAAAAAAACTAATCATTTGTGATAGAAAGAGGACTTCGAGCCCTGCAATTTTGATTCGTAGAATTTTTTTGTAGGGCCCTTAGTTTGGCTAGAAAATCCACATTTATACGATTTTTAGCCGAATTTTTAATTTAAAATTGACGGCTATTGGGTTAGGCCCTGATTTTGTTTTCATTTTCAAAAACATCAACATTTGTATAATTATGGGCTAAATTTTCCATAAATCATGGATTTTCTGGTCAAACTAAGGGTCTGGGTCCTATGAGAAAAATGCTGAGAATCAAAATTTTTGAGCTTGAATTATCTTTTTGCTCAAAGCGATCAGTTTTTTTTCTATGAAGCTTAGACGGTACTTCAACGATGAGAAGTTTTTTTTTTGTTTATTCACTTTTGAAAATTTGTTTAGTAGTACAGTATCAGATGAAAAATTTTACCAATTTATAGAACACAGAGGGAGTGAGAAACAAACGAAATACTTGTAGCTAAAGTACGTATTTATGTGTTCTAATCTAAAAATTTTAGGCGCCACAGAGTTCTAAAATTTAACGTTGATTGATAAATTATTGCAAAAATTGTAAAATTTTCATCAATCTCAGAACTCCTAAAATTTTTATATTAGGCCATATGAATGCGAGCAAATTAATTACAACAAAATTGACTATTTCTCAGCCTTGAAGTATCACGGTCCTTTCAATTTTGAGAATAGATTATGTATGTGATGTAAGTTTACATGCCTACTGCATGTAGCGTTTGGGAATAGCCGACTATGTCGTTCTCCCAGTGAATTGTAAAGTCACTAATTTCATTGTTTTAATTATGGAATTGTAGTAACTGAACATTCTACGCAACTTTACTGAACAGCTTCAAAAAAAGATGAGAACAAACATCTCAAAATGAACGCGGTGAAAAAGAAATTCCATAATAAGGAGTAGAAAGGCAAAACGTGACAAATGCCGGTACGAAAAGCTCAAAATGAATTCGAATTATTAAAAAATTATTCTTGGAAAAAATTTTCTGTTTTATTGGTTCGCTTTCAATTTGAATAAAAATTCGAGATATTAATTTCTACGTTCATCTTCTTATTCGACTTAGGACCTACCAACAGAATAATGATTTCATTGAAAATGGAGTTTTACATTCTATTTTTTCACATCTACGTATATCGAGTGTTCCATTCCAGGTTTCCAAAAATCTGCCTACCTATACAGCAACTTGAATAACAGAAGTGTAACAATATTTGCCGATTCTGAGATTTGAAGGGGGAATATTATGGTAGTTTTCTTGAAAATTTGTATAAATCTATTTTATATGTAGAAAATATGAAAAATCAGTCTAGTGGGTCCTCAAATTTCTACTTCTAAATAAGTTTGCTTATTTTGTTTAAGTTGGAAATTCGAGAAAAAATACAGCTCCTACAGTTTTTAAACCGCATATCTCCTTCAACTTCAATCTTAGACAAAATATTCATATAACTCAATTTGTAGAGTAAGAAAAGTTTTTTAAAATTGATCATGTAAGTAATTTGCCTATGTTCAAAATTGAAGGAGTTACAAAGCTTTGAACATTTATGAATGCTATGTAGTATCTCAAAATCAACATAACTATTAATCTCTTATGAGATATCCGAAATTTTATACAAAATAAGTCATGTTTTGGAAACTCTATCTTGATGTTTAAAATGTGATTGAAAATCATCTTTAAATTTTGAATATTTTTAAAATCGAAAAAAATCCTAAATTTTCAGACTTTATCAGATATTTTGAATTAAAAACTGAATAAGAAGATGAGCCATTATAATACAAATAGATACCATCATACAGAGGCATAAGTAAAAGGACTTGAAGAAATGGATGTTAAATGTTGAAACCTTTCTAGTTGAAAAAATTCTAGCTAGTGGACGAGTGAAGTCAATAAAACCAATGCAGGACCTCTATAAAGTAATTTACATATCTAAACCGAAGACGAGAATTTGATAAAATTTTTACGACCATCATCAACGACATGGAAAAAAATTGGAAAAAATCGTTACAATTGTATTGTTTGGTACAAAAAAAATTGTCTATTTTCTCTTTCGTGACCTTTTATTTTCGCTACAAAATCCATCAGTGCAATGGCAAAGACTAAATTGCTATTACGTTTCTTTTTGTAGATACCTCTTTCGAGTTGAAAATATGCCATATAAAATAGTTTTTATCAAATGTTCATTGTTCTGCTACTCTGCGCAAAAATCCATTACGAATTTCAAAGAAAAATTGAATATCATACCAAAAAACTACCAATCAAGAGAAAAGTTGCCTAATGCAAAAAAAATTATAGGCGAAGTAGATATTAAACGAAATTACGAGCTTAAAAGTCATTCCATGTTCATTGTTAAATTTTCCTTTGAACTGCAGGCGGCTCGTATAATGTAAGACTGAATTCAGTTATAATCATTCAAGTTTTACCCACATTTTACACATGATTAAATCTGGAATACTTTGATATTCGTTTTCGATAAGTATTTGAGAAACATGTATACAGATACTGACCTATATCTATGCTCGCTTTCGCGTTAATGATAGAATAAAACAAAAGCCGGCTTAACAGTTATTCACACTTACCTTTGAAAATACTTCCTCCGAGAAATGAAATACTAATATTGTCCAGTAAAAGATATTCATTTCGATGGTGTTCACTGAACCTACGAAACAAAAATTATTAAAGGTGTATTTTTGCGCATTTTTTAATATGGATTATAAAAAATATACTTATTCGACTTATCGACGGATTTAGCAGACAAACAAAACAAGGGTAGACTAAAACTTGAAAGATTTTATAACTATTTGTATTTAGAACGTAACCTTTTGTATGTCTTAAATTCTGGTTTCTATAGAAACGATTTCACCAACTTGACTTTCCATAATAGGAACATACAAAACGAAGACGAATCGGTTGAGTTTTCATCTACATTTAAATGCAATTTACGATAAATAGAGTTTTTTTTTCATAACTTCTCGTTTATAATAATTATTTCGAAGTGTAGTTTATGATAAAAATTTTAAAAAGGTGCTCAGGTTATATTTTTTATTTTTCTTTGTAAAATAGAAAAGAATTATTAGTTTATATGAAGACATTGGATGATTTTAAATATTTTAATGACTTTTAGGGAAACTGTTTTGGAGAATATGTGTAGGTAGGTATTACTACAGATAATCATAATTGTAATTCATTTGGTATTCGAATTAGAGAATTTATCAAAATCGAATTCAAATACCACAAATTTCACTGCAATTAACTTTTTTCAGCTCAGGTGAGATAATGAATAAAATTAAAAAATTTTACATTGCATCATCTAGATTGAAGTTAAGTTAGTGCGTGAATTCATTTTCGTCTCCAGTATAACAGTTAAACTTTCACACAGGAAATAGGATTAAATCAAAATTGCCTACTTTCATTTTCCCATGTGAGATATGCTATAAATTGAAGGGAAAAAATAGAATTTAACTATTTACCCTTAAAACAGAAACAGATACAGTGCAAAAATTTCAATTTTTTTATAATTGCCATTTTTAAAAAATGAGTTGGAAGTTTGAGTTTGTAGTTAGATATTTCAGAGTTCCAAATAATTAAAAATTTAACATTTTTATGATTTTATAAAAAACAAAATAAAAAGATAATAAGGGGATTTTCGATTTGAATTGAAAATTTGCCCAGAAATTCAGTTATCAAAATTATCTTACCAAAATTTGTTGAAAAATGACGATTCCTGTGCTGAAATAAAAGAAAGGGGGGAATTTTTCATCCCAATACACTCTCAAAGTACCTTGCAAGCGACGAACGAAAATTTTTTACTTTCAACTTGATCTCAACACAAGAATCCAGGCTGAAAATGATTGCTAAGGGGTACAATTTTTTCAAAAATGGCTGTCGAGCTAAATTGTACAGATATTTTATACAGGGTGCCCCAGTTAAGAGTGACCGCCTTTTAACAGGTAAGTAGGCAACCCATCTTGCGCTCAAGTAAATATGTTTGCCTATCCTTGAAATTGCAGGAGCTAAGTTTTGCTTACTCGAAATTTTTTCGAAATCTTGTTCATTATTTCTGATTTATCCTAAAAATTTTGATACGATAGGTAGAGGGTTGCGGTTTGCGATATTCGAAGGAGCATTTATACTAGTTTTTTTTTCATGCAAAAGTATTTTGGGTTAGTTGATCAGGAAACCTCAATCGCTAATAAAATATTTATGAAAACAAAAAAATTTCAATTTTTTTGAAATTCTAAAAATTTTTATACATTTACCTACCATTATTATGAACTTAGTTTATATAAAAAAGCACGCCTTTTTCAATGGTGGAAACCCCAGCTCTCTATCTTGCTTGAATCAAAAGTTATACTTAATTAATTTCAAGAAAAGCAAATCAAAAATGACTTTCCCTAAAATTTTAAAATTTGTTCAAAAATATGCTTTTTTCACGTGTTTTCCTCAACAATTAATCATGTATAACTTTTGATTAGAACAAGATAGAAAGTTGCGGTTTGCGCTATTGAAAAGGTAATTTTTCTTTACATTAATCAAGTTCATAATAATGGTAGGTCAACGTGAAGAAATTTTTAGTATTTTGATAGAATTGAAAAAAAAATGAAATTTTTTATGCATTTTTTTGAATATTTTATTAGCGATTGTGGTTTCCTAATCAACTAACCCAAAAAACTTCGATATGAAAAAAAAGTAGAATGAATGCTCCTTCAAATGGCGCAAACCGCTGCCCTCTTCCTGTTATAGTAAAACTTTTAAGTCAAATTAAAAATACTCAACAAGATTTCAAAAAAATAAATTTCAAATTAGCAACTTTGCCCCTTCAATTCCAAGTGTATGCAATATCTACTTGGGCTCAGGATCGGTTGCCTACTTACCAGTTAGAAGGTGGCCTGTCTTAACTGGCACACCCTGTATAATCTTGTTTAAAAAAAATGCAACGAACGAAAATTTTTCCTCAAAAATATTCACTAAATAATATACGAAGTGGAATTTGACAAATTTTAGCCATTTTCTCAAATACAATATTAAGTAGATAAATCATTTGTCCAAAAATTGATGTTGAAAGTCTGAAAAACTTTGAAAGCAGATTTTTTGTGAGAATTTTTAGCATTGTAAATCGAAAATCCTTTTATAATCTCTTCATTTCGTTTTTCATTTTATAAAAATGAGAAAAAATTAATCTAAGGTCGTTTGGGGCGGTAAAATATCTGAATTGCAAACTCAAACTTTCATATTTTTTTCAATTTTTAGCAAATTTCGCCATACAGGAAAATGAAATTAGATAATTTTCATTTGATTTGAATTTCTGTGTAAAATCTTCAATTTTCACTAATGAAAATGACAGCTTCCTCTCCTATGCGCAAAATGATTAAAATGCCAAAAAATTATTCAATCCTCTGACATTGATATCAAAATTTGAACGAAAAGTATTTCATTTCATCTTTTTAAAAGGAATGATCCTGAAACTAAAACTACAATTTAATGACTTATTTGCTAAAATTTCAGACATTGAAAGAAAATAAAGGCAAAACATATTGTGACAATGACTTCTAATTATTTTGATGTCTGCAGTCAGTGTTTTGAAATTTGAAAAACAAAAATTGTTGAAAAAATCATCGAGTTGATTTCGAGTTATTGACTGACAAACTGTTGTACAAATAATAAAATCCGAAATTATAACTTGATGACTTTTAAATAAAATGTCCGAGAGATTTTTTTTCAGCTTACTTGATCCGAGGTTTTTTTTTATTAAATCCCAGTCGAAAACTACTCTAAATTAAGGCCAAAATGCTGTGCCATGTTTTAGAATAAAATTTCATTCGTTCATCTCCTTCATTACCTATTTACTTCATTTAGTAAGCAGGCAAATTGTTTTCAAAAGACAGTGTAAATATTTCATGTTCGATAAACTCATTGAGATATCATGAGACCAATTTTGAAATTTTTCGTACGTAGATATTTTCGTTTCGGTGGAATCGCAGCTGACAAAACAAAATTAATTATCTATTTACCCAGCTAACTAATACACATGGTAACTAATGGGTTTGCTAATTGCATTTGCCATCAATTGCGAAGAGGTAATAGATAAATACCTCCTTGACAGCGAATGTCTTATTGTTTCAAGTTCAAGTGTTATACTTGGTAATCTTGAAAAAGAAGAGAAAGATTTGTTTTCATTCATACGTCCTTATTATTTATGTACCTACCTATTCATTCATATATGATGAATAGGTACTCCTTCGTTTTGTTTTTTGAGATTTTTCTTTCATGATCTTACTCAAATTTTACATTCAAGTACTAAAGCAATTAAGATTATGAAAACAATATCTGTACTCATTTGAATTGGCTCGAATTTACTGCAATTTTTAATTTATCAACTGTTATTTTAGTTATTAGCTACGTGTATGTATTTTTACTTGAAATAATCGAATGCCATGTGAAATGCATCTACATTTATACTAGCAATTGTTCAAATCTACTTATGCAACATTTCATAATACCCTTCTATAATCACATTTCTTTTCAAGTTGCTACCTTTTAAGCATATTAAAATCATTATTCATTTTATACGTTAACTGTGCCGGACAAAAATCTCAGCTCAAGCTGGAAAGATTTTCAGAGAAAAGTTTCTCAAATCCTCTAACAGCTTTAGTCCATACCGCTAAAGTTTTTACACCTAATATTTCCTCACACATCCAGAAAGCCTATATACAGTACCTAACGATCTTATGATAATGAATTTTTTCGTATGGAACGTTTCTGCCAGAGGAATGCATTAATTTTTAATATTATACATTTGGTACAATACGAGTAGAATAGAAGTTCAACCTATGTTTAAAAAAAATAATTATTATGTAATAATCTTTGTATTCGAAAGAAGTAGGCATTTTATTTTAATTATGTTGCGTTTTCAAAGAGTTTTCGAATTTTTTTTTAATAGAGGCGAATTTTGTCTTGGCTTAAAAAAGTATGAATTTTCATTTAATCAAATAGGTACGTAGGTAGGTACTCATTTCAATGCTTTCCAAACAAATGAAAAAACGAGTCGAACAAATTAAAAAATAACAACGTGGGTAAAAAAAATTGAGAACGGAAAATTAAAAAATAATTTGTACCTGTATTTTAACTTTCAAAATATAATAATGTCTAATAATTCGTAAAATTATATTAAAAAATTTTCAATACAGTATACAGGGTGTCTGGTGAGTGGTGGGACGCGTTCGAGATTTGGATATAACCAGATACCACTAGGAAAAAACGTTAGATGAACAAATGCCTTAAAAAAAATTCGAACGAAAACTAATTTTTCATCATGATAATAGATAATAAATCAGAAACTGAACAAATTCCATTCCTATGCTTTTTGGTCAAATTTCAAAATTGAATAGGCTGTGAAGGTTTCTTGACAGAAAAAAATCTAAAAATAAATTCAATAGGACCCATTTGCTCGTTTTGTAGGTATAAATTCGACCAAAAAAAATGTGATTTTCGACCTCATGTCCTTCGATTTCGTTCAATTTTTTTTATGAGATCTACCCACTCAACAACTCAAAAAATCACTATTCGTTGGACTCCAGAACCCTTGAGGGCCGGGTGGGCGGCTCAATTTGTTTTTGCGATATCTTATAGTGCTCAAATTAAGCAGCGTGTAAGTCTACTACTATGATACTTGACTCAAAACTGATTTCACGGTTCAAAAGCGCATTGAATTTTATTTCAGAAAATTTCATCAAAATTTTCAAAAGTTCAATGTTGAACTTTCAAAATTGTAGCGCTATTTTGAGCAATACCATTTTCCAAAGAACACTCTCAAAAGGAAAAGGTAGCTCCCCCCCCCAAATTTGGACCAAAATTTCAACCAAAAAAAAGTCGAGGTGTGTGATATATTAAATAACATGTTTTAGAAGGTGCTGAACACAAATATGACCTTGGTTTTTTTATTAGATCTTATTTGGGGCCCCACGCCCCCTTGATAGGATCAAAATCCAAAAAAATAACCCTTGTAAAAAAATTTGAGCGAAATCGAAAGACATATGAGGTCGCGGCCCTGATCAAATTGAAATGTAAATGACCCATAGGGGTAATAAATAGTACTTTGAAAACAGAACAAACTTTTTTATGATGAGTTTTTTTTCCTAGGATAAAAACTGAATGGGCATTTAAAATAAATTCAAGAATTCAAACTTTTTATGGGTAAGTTTTTCTTCTTTAAATGTTATTTAGCCCGTTCAGTTTTGATGTTAGACCAAAAATCATCATAACAAAGTTTGTTCAGTTTCCAATAAAGTACGAGTACTTATTAATTTCTGGAGAAACCAAAAATAGGTGCTTTTTCATTGAAATATTTGCTTTAAAGCCTAAAAATATGTAAAAATATGTGTTTTTCAAACTTTAGCTAAAAAATTTTATTTTCAACTAATAGGGTAAAAATTCAGGGAAGAGGGGGGGGGGCTTGTCGAAAACAATGTAATTTTGTAAAATTTCAAAAAATATTCATTATTTTGTCAAAATAACGAAATTTATCGAGCCTGAGCGAAGCAAGAACAAAAATTTTTGTAGAAAAGGACACTCAAAAGCTCAAATTTAACTTTTCAGCCTTCAAGGGGAAATCCAGACTTTTTGGAACTCTCCGTTTTAATTGAACCGACTGAAGCTCCAATATTGCCACTTGTTAATCGCAAAAATATGCAATTTTTTCAGATCATCAAACTAATAAAATCAGAACTTGAAAAAACTAGTAAGTAAACTACAATTTTATTAGGTAGCATAGAATATGCTCTTGCGATGACCAAACCTTCGAAAAAGTCACGAAATTTCGTCATCCCGACTTTTAGACATTTTATCATCCTTTTTTAGACTTAGAAAAATTCTCAAATTTCTACTGACTTTTCGGACTTGGAAAAGTTCAAAGATAATGCTGACTTTTAAACATTTTGTCAGACAAAAACTTTAGACTTTTCAGACTTGGCAAATTTTAAACAACTTTCAGACATTTTGATCAGCGAAATGGGTTCCCAAACTGGTGACATTGCTAAGTCAAATTAGAGTGGCTGAACTTCAGTGTTGTTCAACGCCCCGGATTTTGCTTCGAGTAATTTTTTTTTGCTCAGAGATCTGAAAAAACAATTTTAAAGGACCGGATGATGATTTGAAGGTTTCTGAGTCAAAATGGTTCAGAAGTTTTCTGCTTGAATTGACCCTCACCTCACAGTGTTGGTTTCTCGCAAATTTTGGAAGAACTGAAAGCGCTACAGAACTGAATGGCCGATTGTTTTGAAGTAGACAAGTTTCTCTATCAGTTGAGCATGCGCACGCATTCCTAAGTGTAATAGCTCCCAAGTTATTGTCTGATGGGTACGAATTAATGAACAGTCTTTATAATTTTTTTTTTATTGAAACGTGTGAATACGCATATTATTTTTATTTGAAATATGTGAAAATTAGTGTTTTGAAACTTCATCAGTTTCATCAGGATGACGTGATTCGTAGAGAAATTTAAATTTTTATCTAAGGAGCTGGTACCATAAATATGATATGTGAAAAAATATTTTTGGTTGCCCTATTTATTACCCCTTTTAGAATTTTCCACTTCCAGAAACGTTTATTTAGCTCCTTCAATTTTGAATCTTGACAAACAAACTATAAGAAGAGAATCTGTTCAATTTTCGATTTACCATTCACTCCCACGATTGAAAATAAAGTTTCAATTCAACCATTTTGAAAAGGAATTGATCCCTTAAATTTAAAAGGTAGGCAACACGTTCATCTAACGTAATTTCTCGCAGTTGTGACCGATTATATCCAAATTTTGAGATTATTATTTTGATCAGCACGTAGAAGTTGGCATTCTACATATTTAGTAAAAATAAGGCGGTCACATCGGTTGAAAGGAGGCGTGTAGATTTTGATAGTAAATGCCCTCATCATACAACTGCTAAGTTGTCAGTATCTCGAATATGCAGCAAAATAGAACGTTTCGTATGTACATGGGATGAATTTAATTACAGCAAAGCTGGAGCAAATCCAACTTTTTTATTTATGAAGGTGATTTGGTGATTTACCAATTAAACAAAACGTTGAGGCATTATAAATGTGGAAAAACCTTTTTTTTATAATTTTGTTATTCTTTCGTTTCAAATAAATAATGAATGTGTGTTTTTTTTAACGCAATAACTGAAACGATTATTTCATTTATTTACGTTTCATTGAGACATGATAAAAATTGAAATTTTATTTAAAATTATTTGTATCAATTGAAAAAAAATTCTTGATAAAAAATTATATTAATTATTACCTAATCTAGGTAAATAAAAAAAAAATTAATTATTTTGCTTCAAATACTCGAGTATTTTCTTAAAAGTCGATTATTTCTTTGAATTATTCAGTTAGCTCGTTGCTGTAGATTTATACGATTAAAAGCTTTCACACCCTTCAAACAGGTGCAAACTACACTAACTTACGAAACAGTAAAAAATTGAAAATTAACAGCCCAATCTCGGATTTTCGAAAAAAAAGGCACTTTCCTATAAATTTTCCGCTAAGGTTAATCGAATACGTAGTTTTTGTTTAGAAAGAAAAATAAAAACTTTTCCACAAGATTAAAGTTTATTGTCGGTACCTAGTTGAAGAAAAAAAATACTTGGAATTAGGTTATTGACCAATAAAAATGATAGTGTTTGAGCAGTGTTGGAATTTCCTTTCATATAAAAATTTCCAAATACCTAGGAGGGTTTCGATTCCTAAACCTAGTAATTTTTTATTAGATTTGAACGCGAAAAAATTACGTTTTGGGATTTTTATCGAGAGATATCTTCGTACGATATGTAATAGTTGAAAATATTCCTAATTAAAATTGCCATGCAACAAATCGTGTTTTAAAAAAAGTATATTCGCACCTCTTGCTTTGCTGTTGAAATAATTACTTTCGAGATGAAAGTTTCTGAAGCGTTGAAAGTTGATAATAAGTGTAATAGTTAGTAAAGCTGGAGCAATGTTACGAGAGGGAATTCATCATTTGTTCGAACTCCGAGTCAAAGCATTCGACAGCAAAGTAGGTGCTTGAATGTGAAAAAATAGAAGCGCGAGAAAGTTATGTTTTGTTCAATTGAAGATACCTGCATTTGATAAAAATTATATTGTTACGAAGTTGTTTTTATACTCGGATCGAGGGTTTGTTTCGATCTCGAATAGAAGTACCTCTTTGTGAATATTCTTAATAAATCTTTAATCAAAAATTTTAAATCTAGATATGAGACGAATGAACCTAATATTATGTAAATTTATGTATCCATTGATTTTTATTTCCGCCCTAAAAATTCAGAGTGAAACAACTTCGGTAATTACCCTTATATTTATATTGATGAAAACTTGCAAACAAAGTATGGCCAAAGCAGAACAAACTTTCTTCTGTGTAGGAGCAAATCGATACCAGTTTTTATAGACTTTTAACAAGTTGTACGGATGTGGCACAAACGAATAAAAATTTGCGTTGAAATTTCTCCAAAGCAAATTAAACAGCTAACTATCGAATGAATGTAGTTTTCAAAAATTCGCTTAATTTGATTATCTCGGTTACTAATTCCGAACACTTTGCTTTTTATGTCTGGAAATATTAAAAAAACTATTTTTTTAATTGTTATAGAATTTTTACTGCCTAATTTCACGCATAAACTCGGAATATTGCAATAATTTAGCACGCTGTATGTTATAAAAATGTCTGCGGATGAAAAATTCGACTTTTGTGTTATTCTGGTTGCATAAATTGGGTATTTTGAAAATATGAAAAATACTATAACAATAAAATATTACAAATGTATTTCTTCGAAGCAATATGTGGGATTTTACGAGCATCGTCTGGCAACTTTGAAAATGAGTCGATGTCTATATAATCGCAATAGCGAGTAATTTTAAATTATTTTATTACATATTACGTTTGCAAAGACACGAATGGTAGAATCTGCGATGCCATTTCCAACATGTGGAAAAAAATTGAGCCATTTTCGATCCGCCAGACCATTTGGTTTTTCGTTGAAATTTTTTCTTCAATGTTAGATGGGATAATATGCGAAACCTTTGAGGCAACTTGGCTTTCGACTATTCAAAGAAATATTATTTCTGAATCGTAGATTAACCGAGAATAAATTTGTAGGTTTAGTGAATAGGCGGTAAGCTTTTAATAAACTACATAATTTCAAACGTATCTTTTGTTTTAGGAAGTGCCGCGCGTCTTTATGCGATAGCGAGATCCCTGGATTTGAACATTACATAGACCGGATTATGCCCTAACTTTAAGATGACGTATAAAATCCTTTTTCGTTTTACAATCTCTCACCGGGGTCATTTAAAATGTCATTTTTCACGTGAATGTTTCACGTTAGATATTCAGTCGGGGTAATAGACGAGTATTGGCTATTTTTATGGCATAGTTGGGAAGGAAATTCATTTTTATTGTAGGTGGCTTTCGAAATTGAAACTAGATGGACTGAAATTGCTCAAAATTTTATCCTAGGTGCATCACTACAATACTTAACCATGTGCAAAAGAACGAAAATTTTCCACCACTTGGCCAGAATGAAAAATTTATGAAAAACGGACAATAAAAAGGGTATGGAACACGAATGGAGGGGAACAGAGGTCCAAAACTTTGTGAACATTTTTTCTAGTCAACTACCTCAGGTATACGAGTAGAAGAGCCCCAGTGCGTTTGAAGCTAACCTCACCTACTTGTCTAGCTATACACTTTGGGAAAAAAATCATCAGAATAGAATTTGTTTCATTTTTGAGATGATACCCATTCCCATAATTGGAATAAATTTTAATCCTATCCTCAAGCTGATTCTCCTTTCGAGTATGGAGATGAGGAAAGTTTTAAAATTATCGAAAAAAAAAATAAAAAGACATAAGTTTAAATCTAAAATTTCTTTCAATTGTTTTTAGATACATATTTAACAGTCGGAGAAACGATGGTTTGAGGAGCTGAGTAATTTTTTCAAAGAAGTAGTTCTCTCTTCCTCAGATCGCAACTTCTTGTTTTTTTGTATGAAAAGAATTTGTGAAATCATTTCTATGTATTTAATTTTATTCGGCGGTTTTTTTGTGGTAATTCTCTATTATTCACAAAATTGTTGAGAAATAATTGAGAAAAAACCTTCTTTCATTAATTTTCTTCCTCAAATTCAAGTAAACCGGGTTAAAGCTTCATTTGTAAACAGTTGAGCTGGAATTTTGTCTGATCGTCCGACGATTTAATTCACAAATTACATATGAAGATTTATTTGCGGCAAACTGGTTATGCAATTTTATTAACGTCAATGAAAGGGATTCTCCGACGTATTCGTAAGGGTTAAAAAATACAAAAACAAAAATGAAACCAACTCTACGGTCCTACAAATATACATATACTTATAATTTTTTTATTTGAGGCATTTGAAGTGAAATTTTGATATTTTTTGAAGAGGTGGGGGGTATTCATATTTGTTTTGTTTTGATAATGTTGTTTTGGCTTTCATGTTGTTTTTTAAATTTTAACGTCATCGATAAATTCAACTTATTCCACCTTATGAGGGACTAAATTATAAACTACATATAAGTTTTCAAAAAAAAAATCGAAATTAGGAGGCAGGTTGAACTTTTAGAACGAAATGAACAGTCCGTAGAAAGAGTTGAGTTCATTGTTTTCAAAATTGAGTTAGGGGGTACAGTTTGGTTTATCTTCAGGAGTAAAATGACGTAAAATACTTGGATTTTTCCATTTTTCGAAAATTTAATTTTTTAGAATAGGAATAATATTAGCAAAGGATATGCTCTTGCTGTGGGTAATTCCGCGAAAAGCCTGACAAAATTCTTTGACGATGACTTTTAGACATTTAGTCTTACTTTTTTGGACTTACAAATTTTTTCAGATTTCCATTGACTTTTTGGACTTGAAAAATTTTAGAGATGATGCTGACTTTTAGACATTTTGTCAGACAAACAATTTACACTTTTTCAACTTGGTAAATTTTAGAATTCAGGGTAACTTTGATATTATGCTGACTTTCAGACATTTTGTCAGACCTTTTTGGACTTGGAAAATTTTAACTTTATGGATTTACAAATTTCAAGACAGTTCAAATCTGACATTTTGTCAAGCAAATTTTTACCTAAGACTGACTTTTGGACATTTCGTCGGCCTTTTTTGAATTTGAAAATGTCAAGAAAATTTCAAATATCACGACTTTATGGGCTTGAAAAATTCAATGAACAAAAGCATACCCTATGTTTTGTAGTTTCATGGATACTATAGAAATTGCGGGGACTTTTTGGTCAAGAAAACTGTCTAGAACAGGGTTTCTCAAATGGTGGGGTACGCGGAGATGTCTCAAGGGGTACGTGACCTCGCGATAGGTTCTTGTTTTTCAACCACGGTCATTCCGTATCAACTCGACCAAAGAAATGCGATTTTCGACTTCACGTTTTTCGATTTCGCTCAATTTTTTTACAAGATCTACCCATCCAACAATTAAGATAAAAAGATCATTGCTTTGCCTCCAAAATGTCAACTAAATCAGCAAAAATATGGTAAAAACGGTCCAAAATTCAATACAATCGTCGAAAATGTTCGTAAAAATAGCCACAATATCATGGGAACTGTCGAACATCTCGTGAAAATTGATATTGTTCTCATAAAAATCATTCAATGTGAAGAAAATGATCAAAAAATCATGAAAATATATGAAACTATATGAGACTGTTTTCCATCACTTGACAGCAAAAAAAAATGGAGAATATTCTTGAAATTTTCTTCCCGCGAATATTCTCGAAAGTGCTCGTGCTCAATGAAAATATTCTCTGTGTCATCACTGCCCCCATCTGACCCCCAAAGGGGCTGTGGGCAAACCAATGGTGTTTTTCTTAATTGTTAGGTGGGTAGAGCTTTTGAAATTTTTTTAACGAAATCGAAATACATGAAACCATGGTCGAATTGATATGGAATGATCCACCACTAAAATTTCAGGGTGTACGTGGGAAAAATTGTTCTCAAAAAGGAGTACGTGATCCAAAATGATTTGGAACCACTGGTCTAGAAAAAATAGGAGAGAGAGAGGAACAAATCGACATGAAATCTAAAATGTTGATAAAAGAATGAAAAAATTTCTCAGAACCTCTCAAAAAGGGGGGAGGGAAATAAGATACGTGTATATTCTCTGAAAGAAGGAAAAAGGGGTGAAGAGGAAAGAGGAAAGGGAAGAAGAAGGGAAGGAAAAATTAAAAAAGAGCAAAAGTGTGGAAACAAAGGTGAAAAGGGGGAAAGGGGGAGGAAAGGGCAAAAGAGGAAAATATATATTTATGCGGGAAAGGGAGAAAGGGATGGGAGTCAATATACAGATAGACTATACATACAGGGGAGAAGGGAGAAAATGAGGAAACTAAGGGCGTATGCTTTTGAAAGGGGAAGAGGGAGCAAAAGGCATTTCCCCAAAAAACCATCTCGTTATCTTATACACTACAGCATACAAACTATATCTCCGGCTAGAATTGAGCTAGAGAGCTAAAAAAAGTCTTAAAATTCCTTTAAAACAATTCTGCGAGTAAGGATCAGAGTTTAAAAAAGAATTTCATCCCTAAAATCCAAAAGTCGTGACTGAAAGGGTTAAATAAGTTGAAAAATTGGAAATTTGAGTCAAACTGAAGCTTTTTCCTCTCTCGCATATTCAGAAATTTTTTCATCGCAGAAAATTTTCTTTGGAGAAAACAAATTTGGAAAACCGTAACTGAGCCAAAAGTTTCAATTATTTGATGATAAGATTAGAAAAATTGACTTTTTATAAACAGTTTTTGGTAAATATTCCTAGTGATTTTTTTAAAGATGTTTTTCAACAATTAACCAGTCATAACTTTTCGTCAAAAAAAGTTACTAATAACAGGTTACACAGAGGTTAACCTTTTTACTTACTGAGAAAAATGGAAAAAATTGCAATGTTTTACATGTTTTTTTCAAATATTTTCGCCACTTCAGACTTTCTTCTCAAGTTGGAAAAATTACCAACCCTATCCAAAAATTCTAGATGAAAGCTGTCCGATGCAGAAAAGCACAGTTCTTTACCTATTTTGGTTGTCGAGAAGCGCAAGGTTGAAAATGTCAAACTAAAATAGACAAATTAATTTTTTCATCGAGATAACTCAGCCCCTGCGGTTCTGAGGTTAGGCAAACATATACACATCGACTCCCGATATGTTGCATAGTTACTGGTTTGAAGGCCTTACCCCCTATGCTGGTACACCCTGTATGCATTTTGAAAAAAAATCAGTATTTTTTCTTTTTCTCGCGATGTTTACATTTTATCCACAAAATAAACAAAATGAAAATTTTATTCCTTATTTCCAGACAACTCGCTGCTTGAATGAATCAGCACGAAAATTCAATGTACCTACAAACACAACTGATCTGCACATACATTTCCGCAACTTTCAACTTCATTTCATCTTCCGACACAATTCCACCTCATGTGAGCATCCTACAAAGTACACAGCCACCACTACACTACATCTGCTAGAAAAAAAAGGTAAGCATAAACCAAGCACCTCCATTGATTTCGAAATAATTCCGAAAATAGGAAAACACCGCGCTACGTCGCGCCCCGTCAACTGCGGGGAAATAAAAAAAATAAAAAATAGCTCGAGATTAGGTAAAATTGCCTCGTAAAAATACATCTCCCGGAGTAAAACCGCGCAATGTCGAGGAATTTAAATCCGGCAAAACATTTGTCAGCAAATATTATATTTGACAAATCCACAGCGCGTTGAGCTTTGCGCGACTAAATCCAGAAATATTTACGTTAAGTCGACAATTAAAAAATGTTTTATGTTATCTCGCGACGCTGACGCAGGCATCCGAAGATAATGTGCAACCGCAAGGAAGGATCAGCAAATCAGATTGAAATATACTCGGTAGCTAATCGGCGAATATAAAAATTGGCGGCGGTGCTGATGGCGTTTAGCAAAGCTAAAATTATTAACTTTGCGAAAACGTCGGTTGTGTGCGCGGATACGTTTAAAACAAACATAAAACCACACCTCAGCAAACTTTGTAAGAAACACTCGCATATACGTGACCAAAGCCTGTTGTACGAGTATTTCGGTCCTATAGTACCTCTAATACGATTAATCGATTAATTAGTTGATAGTATGTATAGGTATACGGGTACGTACGTTGGTAAAATCTTGAAACCAATTTCGCTTCGGGGGGATAATTTGAACGTTAAAAGAGTGCGGCTTGGAACATTAACATGAAAAGGCAACATTAAAAACCTATGCGTTTATCATGCGTCAAATACGTCCTTTTATACTTGGGGGCATAACTACTCGTATTTTCTAGACCATCGACCGCAGATAAATGTTTCTCAACCCTTTTGATGTGGTACGAATTTTATCCGCCCCATCATTGCAGCCGATGTACAATATTGTGACATAGACATTGTCCGGGCACTGTCCCAAAACGACCAATATTGCCCCATAAAACGACCTTTGTCAGGTAAAGAAGCTTAAAGTTTTAAATGACAATCACCATTTTAAACGTATACTTTTTTATACCCCTCCCTTATAGCGATCTTCTACATAGGGTAGGTACACAACATGATGCTGATGCATACGAGTATCGCGTCTATTCGCGATAAATCTAATTTTCCAAAAGGCTAATTGCTTCTGAGCTATGAATAAAATCCCCTAATGGTATTTCTTGCTTTTTTTCAAATTACCTACCTCGCCTCGTTTTCATTTTTATACAAATTGTCACCAGCTCCGACTACCTCGTTACGATCTTTATTACGATAAATGTTAAATAAGCGTCTCGATGGCGAAACGAGCTCGTATGTAAACGTAGCAAATTTAATATGAAATTGTAATTTCGTACGAATAATCAACGTAGGCAGGTGAAAAAAAAACAGAAACATAAAAAGGCAAAAAAAAAATGAATTTCGAATCCATAAAAAAAATATAATTGAAGTTACAGAGCTCGAATTGCGAAAAAAAAAAGGATCCTTGCAACTTATTATTCCACGCAAAGAACGGAAGAATGAAGTTAGATTTGCGCAGAATAATAAATTAAGGAAGGGACTAAGAAGAACTAAACTTTGATAAGAATTCCCTGATGGGTCGTTAAATTCAGGTTAGAAAATACAAGATCGGCTACGGTTTCGCTAAACACCACTCTTTTTGATGATTTACTAAAAAAATATAGGTGTGTAACTGTGTATAGTTGCGAGAAGGCAATCTTCGCAGATTTCTTCGATATTAATTATATTTTAAATGCCAACTAGGAAATTACCATCGATGTGACAAAAGTTGCTAGTATTACGCGGGCGAAACGTTTTCCTCGTGTAATTATTATATTCTAGAGGTTTTATATCGTCGTCGGTGTATAGAGGGTCAAAAGAGAATAGGTAAAAAAAACACCAAAATAACAAAGATAGCCGGCAGCTTCGGTAGGGTTTATTTAACCAATAAATTTCTAATAAAAACCCTTTGTGTAGGGAAAGTTTCTTATGAAAAGTGAAGGTATCCAGGCCAAAACGGAAGCCGATCTCCCTTTGCATATCTTTTTCGTAATTTTAATTAAAAAAACCTCCATAAATAGGTAAATAGGTACGTATACGTTGGTAATACGTACGTGGGAATTGGTATTTAGCTTATTTTGAATTCCGCTCGTTTACGACACGACGACGACGTTGCTCTTTAACTTAAAATACTTATAGATTAGTGCTTCGTTATAGACAAATTAAAACGTGTGTAAAATAAAAGCGAGCTAAATGGATCGGAAAAAGTGGTACGACTGAGAGAATAAAAAAAACGATTGTTAAAAGTTTATAAAAATGTCATTAAAAGTAAATCTTGGACGAAATACGTGAAGATTATTTGTGCCGGGCGAAATTGCGGAGAAAAAATGATTTTGACTCGAGTTGTAATTCGAATTGAGCGGTAATTTCTCTTCAGTCAAAATTGAAAAAGAATCCGGCTTCGGATGTAATCCCAGATGTCTCTTATTCACCGATAGGTTTTTCTAAGCTTTAGCAAACTTCCAACAACTCACAATATAGTTGGCCATTAAAGTAGCTATAAAAAATTTTTTGGCTGGCGTTTTTATACTTTTTCGGTTTCGTATATTTTTTCCCACTGCGATAAAGAAAATTTGCGAAATTAAAACTTACACGAGAAGAAATATTTACCAATGTGTACAGGGTGTCCTGAACCGTATCGGGTGATTTAGTTTTGAAATTTGGAGGGATGTAGGTGGATTAATTTCGGTGAAATTGCATTTATAATCTTATAAAATTTTCACGTCGGGGAAAGTCTAAAGATAGTTATGAGAGAGGTTCGAGATGACTCTCAGAAAGAGATACGTATGAATTTTATAATTAGGTATCCGTCATTTCTGAAGGCGTTAAAGTAGCGAAGCAATCTTACATACTTTTTGATTAAAATTTTCAATGATAAATTTTTAATTGAATTTAATTCCTGCGAAATGAAATGCAGGCAAAAGTGTACATGGCTTTTTTTCTCAAGTTATTGTACGATATGTATTTTCAATGTAAATGTTTCGAGAAAATTCACTCGTTCGTACCCCTTGAATTTCGCAAATAGGCATTTTCATTATAGAACTTTTTTTTGCTTGTTTTAAAAACTTATACCAGAATCGATACTTCGAAAGTTTTTTTTTTCAATTTTCAAAACCGCTGCCCATTCAAATTCAAAATAAGCAACGGTTTATTTGACGTTTTTAATTTACCTCGACGAATTCTATTTTCCATTTCTCGGTGGTGACTTGTCAAGATGAAGTGGGACACCCTGTAGAGTAGTACATACGTCACGGTATATCTGGCGAATGGCTGTCAATAAGTGAAATGCAAATACGAGGATAACCTGATACAACTTATGAAAAAAGTTAAATGTGCATATTGCCTATTTTTAAATTCTGTTTCAAAAAACATTGCACCTAAGTAGGGTATAGTTACCTACTTTTAATTGTGAGAATTAGTAGGTACTACCTATTTACATTGAAAATCGAACAAATTTTGCCAGTGTAATTTTTTACCTACCTTCAAAATTGAAGGCGCCAAGAACGTCAAAATAAAAATATGATTTTAAAAAATTTCACCATGGAATTGAATAGTACTTTGAAAACTGAACAAAAGGCATCGAGATGATTTTTTATCTAATATCGAAATGGAAGGAGCTAAGAAATATTTAATGTAAAAGAACTTTTAAAAAATGTTTGACTTTTTCCAATTAAGTACGTTTATTTCAAAAGAATACCTAAGCTAATTATTACGAAAAAATTGGGGATTTAAAAGGTCGAGCGTATATGTAGTAAAACTATTGACGACAGCGTGTTCTATTGATAGTGCAATGCCTTCAAATCATCGATACTGCTACCTAAACTACACAAGTGTATGCATGTTTGCGGACCTCAAGATTTGAAGGAGCAAAGTTATGCACTAATAATAGTATTTTCTTCAGAACATCGTAACGATCCTCTGATATTATACAGGGTGTTGAATGAAAGGTAGGCAATAATTTAACCATACATGCAACTCGAGCAGGCAAATAAAAAACGTTATCACGATTGGTTGCCTATCTCGTAAATTGAAGGGACTATACATTTTTTTAAACTTGAAAATAATAAATTTTCAGATATTCAAAAATAGCTAAAATATGTTTGGACCATTCGAATGACGATCGTACTGGATAGAGTTCCAGTGGACGATTAAAAATTGTTATCACTTCAGGTTGCCTATCTTTGAAATTGAAGAAGCAAACAAAATTTTCATAAATTTGTTTTCACTTTTTTTCAACATACAAAGGGTACTTAGTACTTGTCAGCGATGAGACCAGGAGGGAGGTTAAGGAGGGGGTTGGCACGTGTGGGTGATGGGCGTGGGGAGTTGACCTGGGGCTTTCAACGACGAAAAGAGTTTGAAAAATTTACTGAAAACCTCAAAAATTTAATGGTTTATCAAGTACTCCCAAAAGTTGATATTGAAAGAGGCACCCACAAAGATTTGCGAGAAGAATTATATGTATTCACTTCGTTCCCAATGAAATTTATTCAGTTTTCATGGTTACAATGTGTCAATCACGTGCGTAGCCCCTTCAATTATAAAGGGGTTTATATAGGGGTGATGTGGTCCTGAGCACCGAATTTGAAATCATCCAGTGGAAGTTGGTCCTTATGGTCTAAAGCCCCAATGACAAAATTTTTAGCTCGATATCTCAACCCTAACCCCTTCTGGAGGGGTTAAATATGGGTTTTCGTTAAAATTTCTATTTTTGGCAGTTTTCAACCGAATTTTTTCAAACTTGCAGGGATAG
>FIZU01050991.1:0-10215 GCA_900064475.1 Pseudococcus longispinus
ATTTGGACAAAAAAAATGGACACTTTTTTAGGATTGACCTCAGCCATTAGACATATCCATGTCAAAAATACTGCTTGAAAAAATTTTGAACTCCTCAAATGGAAAAGAGAGAGGCTTTATGTTGGCTCAGATGTCCAAAAAACTCAAAAAAAATTCAAATTGAAAAATTTTCAAAATTTTGAAACTTATTAGTTATTATTTTTCTATTGTATAGGTACCTATTTAATTGTAAATAAATCTGAAAAAACTTTAGCACCTCCTCGCGAAAAATAAGGAATTTAGTATTTTATAAAATATCCAAACATTCGAATTTTTCGAATTGCAGAGTAAAGAAAACCCAATAACTCATCCATCATGCAAAATTATTTCTCTTTCAAGGTAGAACTTGACTGATTTTATTTCAAAATTTTTTTTGTAAAATTTCATACAGATCATAACAAAGTATCATATTTTTTCTTTGGTAGGTACCTATTAAAAAAAATGTAATTTTCAATTTTTTTCGACTTTTATGGCTTTTTAAAATTTTTGCCTCTTTGTCAGGTTTGAAATCTATCACTAATCTGAGCTCTCTTGCACATTTCCCCATTCGATATGTGCAAAAAAGTGAAACTATAAATTTAAATCCGACGCTGTTCCATTCTCACATCATCGGCTCTCGCTTCTCCACAAATTGTAATTAAACGAATGGAATTTAATCACGTGCGACGAACATTACACGAAGACGCATCCAAACGATAATTTCAATAATTAAATTTTTATATCGGTTCAACGCCGAAGGCTTTTTTTCCTCTTCGCTTCCTCCAGTTCCAATCGATTGGGGACAAAACGATATACGTGCTGGTGGAGGTACTTTGACTGTACGTTGAAAAATTTCATTTGCGATGAAAAAGAGCACCACGCGTAGGTTGGATTACCCACTCCGGCCGTCATTCTTTTTCATACCCGACGAAACAGCATTGATGGAAAGGAAGAAACTATAAAATTGAAAAATATCGAATGTTTTTACGATGCGAATTCGTCGAATAAGTATTGACGTGAATTTACAACTTTCATTCTTGATTTTACAATACAGGTATGACTGTAACAAACCTTGAAGATACCTTTGAAAAATTCATATTGTTCAACGACGATATTATTTTATACGTAGGCCTTTTCAAAGAACCATACGCCCACACTCATACACGCAATAATGCGAATAATTCAGCATCTAATTGCTCCAAATCCCAACCTTTTCACCGAGCCATAATGGAGCGATGGAATAAAAAAAAGATACACGTGGTGAACACTAAATATACTCGAAAAACCCTACTTCTTATCTTGCTTTTACCTAACGTTCTTTAGAATTCTTTTTTTCTCTCTTCTCTTTCAACCTCTTAATTTGCCTTTTATGTATGTACGACCTTTTCTAATTTGTTTTCGTTTTCGTTCTGTGTACCTATCTAATTCGTGTATAGGTATGGCGACGAAAATAATCCGATTTGGGTACCTATTTTAAATGGTGAAAATGCGAAAATAAATCGCCATTGATTCGTCGTTCGTAACGAGCATCTTTTCTAAAAGGTTAAAAAACCTAATTACCATCTGCGTATAGAATTTTACTCGTGGAATGGAATTTTCAATCGAAAGTCGCGACAGCGTGGTTATATAAAACTGCATATTGACAAGGCTAAGAAACCTTATTAGATAGACAAAATAATCCGCATAGGAGGAACTTGTCATTAGAAAAATTTCTACGAAAGACAATCATTTTGAAAATCGTTTACCCAAGCGAAATGATTTCTTTCGTAATGGTATTGACGTGTAATATGGTTTTTCTGCATGTACACGTTTTCCAACATCTTGTCGATCTCGTAATCGTTCAAAGTACCAGTAAATAAGATTGAAAGCGAATCTCTATATACGTGTACGTCGTAGCATATAGCATCGTCTCGTACGTATACGTATTACATGGAGATATAGAATATACAATATACACAGACGTACTTACATTCATCTTTATCGCAATGTACTGCTGTATACTGGTATATTGATAAACTATATGTACGTCAATGTGCATTTCATTCGTTTGAGGTGCTCCGCCATATCGCGCTAAATACGCAATTTATTCGTATTTTATCCATATTCCCAACATTGCACGTTGACATTTTATGCTTTTTTCCAGCGTAAATAAGCTTCACGTGTTATATGGCATGTAACCTTACATGAATCGACAGACGATGCCAATTCAAGCGACCAATGATAATACATCGAAGGAGAAAATGCACAGTCGAGTTTTCATTCAAGACAATCAACTATCCAAAATGAAGGAAACCACGTATATTGCCTGTTCATAAAGACTGGCAAACACTAAGCTATACTAAACAGCCTCCAAAATTGAATTATTTCTAAATCTTTAGGATTCAGAAAAATTAAATTTAGAACAGAGACGACTACTCAAAAATATTGTAAAGGACAGGCATTATTAATTTTTTTTTATTCCACGACTACGAGTAGATATTTCGTATTTGCTTCATTTATCAATTTTTTTTCTGAATTTTTCAAAATTACATTTCCAACTTTTTTCATAAAATTTTCTTACAATTTCACGATAACAATTTTTTCGTTTTTTCTCAAAAGTTTATAAATAATCTTCATTAAAGTTTTTTCTCGTCTACAAATTTTTTTGAAAGTTTTTTCAGGTGGACACACATTTTCAACAAAAAAAATTCAGGAAGAAAACCTGTAACTTGGTGACATTTTTTGAAGAGATTTAAATACTATCCATAAAACTTTGGAATTGAAAATATGAAAAATTTCAGCTAAAGACCATTGATATTTTTTTTTAATTTTCCCTAAAAATTTTTTAATTGCAATCAAATATTTTAATCACAGGCCAGTATCATTAAAAAATCTCAAAAGAATTTTTTCAAGTTAAAATTTAAACAAATTTGTGTGTTCCAAAAAAAATTATAAAAAATTTTTTGAAAAAACTGAACTTGAAAGAAATAAAAACATCATTATTTTGAAAAAATTATCATCATTAAGAATTTAAGATGCATGATAGAAAAAAATGAATGATCATTTTAAACAACGTGCAACTTTGAACTTGAAGTTGGATAAAAAAGATTTTATGAAAAAAGTAGGAAATATCATTTTGAAAAATTTGGAAAAAAAATTGAAAAATGAAAAAAATTACGAAAAATTTTGTACTCGTAGTCGTGGAGCCGAAAAAATGAATAACTTGGTCCTTAACAATATTTTTGAGTTTGGTGCCTAAAGCATGTCCGCGTAAAGTGGTCGTTGGTATTTAGAACATGCAAGTTAATCCAATCGTAACGATGGTCTATGATGTAACAAAATCATAACGATGATGTAAAAGAATCGTAGCAATGACGTAATGGGATCGTAAAGATGATGTCTATGACATAACGAAATCGTGACAATGATGTAACAAAATCATACCGATGATGTAACAGAATCTTGGCGATGATGTAATGGGATTGTAACAATTCCACAACAGGATCGTAACGATGACGCAACAAAATCGTATCAATGATGCAGCAAATTTGTAATGATCAAGTTATGCATTTGTAATGGTGACATAATTAAATTGTAACGATTGCAACAGAATCTTAACAATGATGTAAAAGATAAATTGTAACAACAACAATGGCGTAACAGAATCGCAGTGATGACATAATCGTAACGATGACATTACAAAATCATGCCAATGACATAACAAAATCTAAACAACGATGTGACAAAATCAGACCGATGATGTAACAGAATTATAATAATGATGTAATAGAATCTTAGCGATGATATAATGGGATTGTAACAATGATGTAATTTGATCATAACGATGGTGCAACAAAGTTATGCCAATGACGTAACAAAATTGTATCAATGATGCAACAAAATCGTAGAGATAATGTTATGGAATCGTAAAAGTGACGTAATGAAATTGTAACGATAATGTAACAGAATATTAACGTTCGTGTAAAGGAATTGTAACGATGACGTAATAAAGTTGTGTCGATGACATAACAAAATCGTGACAATGGCACAACAAAATCGTAACAATGGATACAACAAAATCGTACCAATGATGTAACCGAATCATAGTAATGAAATAATGATAATGTACTGATATTCTAGGATTGTAATGATGACACAATGAAATCATACTGATGATGATTTAACAAAATCATAAAGATGATGTAATGGAATAGCAACAATGACGTAGGTAACAGAATCGTAACAATGACATAACAGAATCATAACGATGATGTAACAAAATTATTACATCACTGATAAAACTGAAAAGGTAACCAAGCTGATAAAAACTGCAACATAACTTGACAGCAATCTAATATTAACAATAGTGAAATAGTAACGTACTGATGGTGCAACAGAAGTGCAACGATAACTTGGCAGAAAAATCAAAAACGTAACAATAACTAACAAAGTCGCGATAAAAACACAAAAAAAATAACCAAATTTTCGAATTTTCTCCGAAAATTCCGTTAATTACCACAGATTTAACTGAAACTTTAAAATGACTCATAGTGAGAAAGTTCTAAAAACATAACTGAACCTCAACGTTGAGGTCTGGAAATTCTGGCAAAATAATTAATTCGTCAGTTCTACATGCTTAAATATATTTAAGTCTATATAGGTAAAAAATTGAAAACCCCCCTCTCATCCATAATTTACCCTTCCCTCATCCTAACAAAATTACACCAGGAAAAAAATAATCCCGTACCTCACCCCCAAAAGACCTATAACATTTCGAAATAAATTGTTGCATGTGCAACACTTCGCTCCAATTACCACCACGTCGTCTGGTCGAGAGCCGAATGAGGGAGCCAACTCATACAACAGGAAGAGCACCAACAGGAGGAGAGAAATTACGATGGTAATTTTTTCGTCGGTAATTACTCGGTAGCTGGAAATTAATTTTTGGAAAATTTAAACGCTTAACGTCGGCTCCGAGGGGCTGGATGCGCAACGATATTGGAAAAAGCCGGGCCAGACTCGCGTTACATGGCAGAATAAGCGCTACAGAGAGACGAAATTAAAAAGCTCGACGGCCGATAAAAAGCCTCGCTTTATTAGTTCATTTCATTATAAGCAGGCAAATAAAACAACGAAGGAGGCGGAGGAATATTATATGAAAAATTATTCGCGCGAATTACTTTATATCTACGGCGGTGGCAATAGCGGTGTTTACTCTGAAAAACCGCCAAAATTTTCACGCCCGAAAACCTAGCACAGCGGAGTACGTAATACGCGAAATGTTACAATTTCGAACGAATTTAGATATAACCGCGGTACAGAAACGAATCAAGTTCAATTAATGCGGGATAATGTTGAAAAACGCTGAATTGATTAAATAATGAAATTTAACATCGCAAATATGTTAAAGTTAAATATATACGTACGTACGTAAAACCTATGGTGGGGGTTTTCTCTCTATCTTTCTCTCGCTCCAGCTCGTTCGACAGGATTTATGGTGCGAGCTCCAACGCAGTATATTTTTTTCAGCGTTAAATTGAAATTTAATGGTTGACGGGCGCGAATGCGAGAGCTAAAGATGTTTCATCAAATGAAAAACTTAATCTCCGTCTATTTATTATATTTACAGTTTTTCGATTTATTTGAAATTAATGAAGTTAGATGTTAAAATTGGCAGCGTCATTTTGCCATTATAGATGTACTTTTTTCTCCTCTCTTTCTCTCTCGTTCTATGTGATTCTCTCGAAACAGTATTTTTGTATCACGAAAAGAGAGCTAGCGTTGTTGGGGCGAAAAAAAAAAACGGGTCAAGTGAGAAAGCGTCAAATTTCTTTTATTTCATTGACCGCGCTCGTACCAACTACCGAGCATTTCGACTATAAGGCCATTTTTCTTCCGCTTTATTTGCTCGATATGGTACTTATTTCTAGGTAGTTTTTATTTTAAATGCTTTCCCTCTCGTGTGTTTTGTTGCATTAGGAAATTTCCCGACGAGAGGTTAGGTAAGATTATTGTTGAAAAGTCCGGCTACGAAATCGTCGCAGGCTACGAATAAAACGCGCAGCCCCTCGGCAAATAAAAGAAAATGGCGTGACGGTATATGAAAAAAGACAGGTGAATCGTCGCCTTTTTAACAGATTAATTTTCACCGATTGAAATGATTTTTTTCTTCTTTTCGTGCTCCGTTCTCGGAGCCATATTCGTAGTCGTTGTCGTCGTTGCTTTTTTATTCTTTCTTTTTTTTTGTTCGCAGCCGAAAGAAAAAATGATTACTTTTTTTCTCGTATAGAAGTGATTTTTTCCGCGTGAAATTTCAGTTATTACTTCTTTTTACTTTGGAAATTGTCTCGCTTCCGAGTGTGGTGCACTTTATTTGTATACATTAAAACGACGCCAAACCCCTAAGAATTGTTTTACGTTTTCGAGGCGAATTTTAATTTTCTAATTGTAGCCGGAGCTTAGATGAGAGTTTGAGGAGAACAGGGACCAGCAAAAGCTCGAGAAGCTCGAATATGTCGAATTTTAGGCATTTTTCAGCCAGCCTTGTCATCGAGTACGTATATACATTAAGGTACGCCGCAAACTTGTCGGTGGTTTTGTTGGGTAATTATTTTGGGCCGACGACGACAGTAGCGGTGGCGGTGGTAACTCGATGTATAGCGTTGTACAGCAAACCTACTAACCCTGTAGCCATTTAAACGGCTGACATCTTAATAAATCAGATTCGCTACAAAGTGTAGGTAGGTAGGTTGTACGTACAAGATGCCAGAGCGAACGTTGCGAAAATGTCGCCGAACGTTGTGGCGCGGCGGTTACCACGCCACGCCAACGAAAACCTTCAATTGTTGATTGTTTCCATTAAAGTTGGCGCAGATAGCAATTTTACCGAGTATCTTTCATTCGGCCACCATATTCTGGCGTTATTTAATGTATTACGTACTATTATAATACGCCGAGAAGGTCCCCTCGCCTGGCCCCTTTGCCGAACATACAGCAAGACCGGATGTAACCGACGAAATGCTTTTATGTGGTTCGTACATTTTATTTGAATTTGTAATCATAAATTTATCTGTTACGTTCGCCCCGAAGAAAATTACTATTCGTAGTTCGAGCAGATACAACGCGATGCTGGTATAAAAATAAAACGATTCCGGAAGTCTGAGAGCTCGAGAGTTGGCGAAAAATATATTGCCGAGGTTGGGTTCCTCTACGTTGCGAGTGACCGCCATGCCATCGCCAGCGTCAGGTCGGCCTGTCCCGAGCCAGCGTCCAGATTTCTCTAGGTCGTTTGGAAGAATGCAATGGGTATGACCTGGTTCGATTTTTAAACTTTGAGATACGAAGTGGAGATTACTGAATTGTTTGAAAATGAACGAAGGAGGTGCCGGAATTGATCCATCAATGATCACTTTCCATTTCGATAAGAGTCTGAATAACAAGGTAACTACCTGATTACATTTCATTGGATTTCATATTATAAGATAACCACGAATGATAGATTTATTACATGAAAAACATAAGGAACAGAAAATCCCTTGCCCAAATAGGTGGGTGGGGATCAAAACTTTAAAAATTAATAATTATATTAGGTATTTTTCAGTAGGTAAGATGTACATTTTGATGGCTTTGAGCTAGAGGTATTCTTAGGAAGTGAATGGATTTGAAAGGGAACTCAAATCTTAACCCAAATACCCAGTAGATAAGAATCAAATTTTCACGAAGAAAATTCATAATGGAAGCTAAAACTCTACCTTTCGAGAAAAATAAAGGCAGGAGAATAGGAAGTGTAACAATGAACGAATCCATTTAAGTATTCTTGAAAGCATCTCTCAACGTGTAAGTCAATTAAGGATATATAAAATTTACATAGGTAGATATACCTATGTACCTAAGAACTACTCATAGGTACTTTGATGTTTTTATATTCATCGGGGAACTGGAGAATTCGTACTGGTAATTAAAAATTCACTAAATAACAACCCTTAAATAGTGTTTGAAGCGAGCTCGAAATATTACTACGCACTCAACTACCTATTATCATACGTGGGTATTTTTTATATTTTTCCCTATCCCCATTGAAAGATAACAAAAGTAGGTACCTACAACAGCTGATGTATAAATGTAGGTAGATGTTCTGACTCAAAAATATCATCGAAAGTCATTTCTCACTCATACTCTGCTTTTCAAAAGCAGTTGCAGAAAATTGCTCGTTTGATGATTTTCGAATTTTTTATAAAAAATACGAGAAAACTATTTTCAACGAAATTTCTATTAAAATCATCTAAAAATGGGCATTTTTACTCAGAAAAGATCACCTCGTACGGCATTTTAATGCCCCTCTTCTTTAATGAAGGTATAATGAAAAATTAGGTGCTTTTTAAAATTGACACATTTATGATAAGCATCATCCTCATTACTAAAAAAAAGCAAAAACTCATTCAAAAAAATTTTTTCTACATTTTTTTTTTTTTGCAAAAACAAAAAAACTTGAGAAGTACCTATAAGTATCTACATAAAAACTATTTTTGAACTTGTACTTTTGAAAAATTTCAATTCAAAAATTGTTCTCAGTTTTGCAAATTAATAAAATATAAATGCAATAGGATAGAGAAAGCTTTTGAAACATTGAAACCCCGCATTTTCTGAATGAGTAGGTACTCTTCTACTTGGACAGCAATCGAGATACTTCAAAATTACATAACCACATATGAAAATCGCCCAAAGCATTACATCGCTAACAAAACACCCATTCGTACAGAAATGAACTACGAACCAGAACTGATATGAATTTACGAGTGAAGATACTTTTAATATATTTTTCAATTTCATCGCTTACACGTTGCCACATAATCTCTCATCAAAATACACGGATATTTTGCTCTCGTTCGTACACACGAGCGGAAACTTTTCACGCCGTGAGAGACGAGATTCGATGCTAAAAACATACATAGAAAAATTCGCGACGCGGAGCGGCGTATACTAAAACTCCATACCAAAACAACAAACTACCCCCATTATAAGTGGAATTTTCCCCATTTAGGGTGAAATTTTTGAACACTTCAGTAACACAACTTGGAAATAGTAATAATTATTTTCGAATGCGAAATTGAATTCCCTTTGGCGTAATAACGTTAAATATTTGTTTGAAAACTTTTCCCTCTTAAATAACCGGAAATGCATTATTTCAAAACTCAAAATACATACATACGTATATACAACGTCGAATAATATGGCACGTAAGCGCGCGTATACGTATACAAAATCCACATATATTTCGTTTGTTTTTTCCCAGCGCAGCGCGAAGTTTGTTATGTCGTCAGCAATAGGAAAACCTCGTTCGTGAAACGAAAAAAAAAAAAAAAAAGCGAATGTACATAATACATACATACAGATACATATAAATGGTAATTCAGCGTGAAAAATCTCTTCATAACGATATACGACGAATATAACGATTTTTATTATTTATTTTGTACGATTAACTTAATCGGGTCTCGAAATGAGAGACGGATAAGGATGACGATTGCTTTTGAGAAGAGCAAAGAAAACGTACGTGCCACGTAGATACAAATTTAGGTAAACATTCTATATGAGTTCAGCATATTCTTGACGTAGATACCTTAGTGAATTTAGTATAGGCAAGTAAAATATAGTGAGATTTGGTCCAAAAATAAAAGAAGAGTTGGGGGTCTCGATTTTCACTCTTATTGTACCTTTGGAGAGAATTTAGGGAAAATAGATTTTCAATAATGAAAAATGCATTAATAACGTAACAGAAATACAGGGTGTTTCATAACTAACCTTCCTTCCACTAGGTAAATAAGCAACCCAACCTCAGCACAAATAAGTATTTTTGACTACTCTTGGATTTGAAGGTGCAAAGTTATCCTCATTTAAAAATCTTTTTTTCCTATTATTGTTCATCATTTTTGATTGGTCGTGAAATTTCAACTATCAAAGGTAGAGGGCTGTGGTTTGCGTCATTAGAATAAGGAGCATTCCTTTTAGTTTTTTTTTTTCATGTGAAAACTTCTTGGGTTAGTTGATTCGAAAGCCCCAAAAATTTATTAAAAAACTTGTAAAAACCATTTAAAATCAAACCCCCCCTCACCATTAAGAAACTTCAAAAAAAATAAATTTCTGAACTTGAAAAGAAGATAGATCCACTCTTCAAGCGGACATATTGGTACATGGATATGTCTTGTCTTTTTTTAAGTC
>FIZU01050992.1:0-10977 GCA_900064475.1 Pseudococcus longispinus
AGAATTTGTGATTTTTGTGAAAAAATGCTATAATGTGAATATTTTGGGAACCCCTTAAAAAGTTGTTTATTTCACTTTTTATAATTTTTTGATTACGTGAGAAAATTAATTCAATTTGAAAATTTTGGACCCCTTGCGGCATAAGTTAATTTTGAGTAAGGGGGCTGAAATTTTTACTACATTATTTTGACACCAAATGACATCTTTTGTGCCGTCAGCTATTTCGATTTTCGAAAAAAAGTCAAAATCGTTCCACCCTAGTAGATACCTACCTACATATTTGTATAATTCACCATCAGACCGTCTCGAATATTTCCCCTGAAATTCGCAGCTTCCGAGATCGAACGTCGACAAAAAATTGTACATATCTAGATCTACGTATTCGTAGCCACGTAAAATTTTTGGCCTTCGATTCGAATAAACTTGAAATCTTTAAACTGCCACGTAGATAGGGTTAATAATGGTCACAGCCCAAAGAATAATTCGCCTACCCTTTTATTCCAAATTACTTCTCGGTATGTATACGTACCTCACCTAAGTGTACTTACACGGCTTGGTATGGTATGGTATTAACGAAGCGGCTTTCGCATTCTGTACTTTTATGGATAATAAATTCGATTTCAACAATAAGTTCACGTATACGTTCGTCACGCTTATAGTCGAAAGGCTCATAAAAATACCAATCTTCAAGTTAGGTACCTTAAAGCATCTGCCGCGATAATGGCGCAATGACAACTGTATTGTAGGTATACCTAGGTACTCTAGCTAGGTATAAGTACAGTACAATACGTAGCCAAAGTCGTATAATCGACGGTTTATGTTCGATGCTCAATTTTCATGGCTTTTCGGAGAGTGAAGGGGCAAAAACCAAAAAAAAAGAAAAGAAGTCGCAACCGTAACAGCTGCGATGCTGTTTCCATTCATAAATGGTGAATTGAAGTTACGAGATGTCGGATTGCGCGGCTGTGGTGACAAGAGGTCCTCCTGATATCAGGTCTCAATTTTATGGACGTGTTCGTCGAAAGTGCCGACATCTTCTGCAAAATTAGACAACCCTGTTCTCCAATAATGACTTTTTGTTTTCCAAAAAAAAGAACCCAAAAATAATTTTGTTTGGTTGCGTTTTCAAATTCTTATCTAATACTTAGTTACTTCATTGTTTGAAAAAATATTTTTTTCTGGCATGTTTAGATATGTTTTCTGGGTTTTGTCATTAATTTGAGATTTTTTGACCACTTCAACGATATTTTTACGACTATTTCGATTATTTTCGGACCATTTTGTTGGCCTATCGTATTTTCAATCATTTTTGTGGAAATTTTCTACTTTCTTACGAAATTTTAGCCACTTTTACACCATTTTTAATTATTTTTATCGAATTTTTTTCTCGATTTATGACTATAAATTAGCGGTCGCACCAACACTTGACCCTACTGTAGGCCTTATCTAACCCCTTCTAGAATCACAGGATCAGCAACACGTGCACAAAATATAGCACCTACGTATGTATACCGTATACCTAATAGATACCTTCGACGTTCGTAACCAATTCCATATGGTCTCGTATGCACATATACAGTATCGAATCCGCAACTTTTCAACTCGAATCGACGTTTTCGTCGCATTTTTTCATTCAATTCTTGATTTTTTTCAAAAACGATAATTTCAAAAAGTCAGCAACTGCTGCAACGAGCAATAATGTCCAAGATGGCGCAATATAACTGTTGGTAATTGTCACCGAACGTTTGAACGAGAAAAATGATCGGACCTTTCCCTCCTTTCTGTAGCAATTAGCGCAAAATCTACGTAATTCGCGTGCTCTAACGACTTCATTAGCTCCGCCATTTTAATTTGTCGCTGTAATGTATACGTGCTCCATTGGTGGCCTGGCAGTTGTTAAAAACCTAAAACCATTCGTGTTTTTTTTTTTCTTTTCTTTCGTTTGTTTTTCCAAACGTACGCGCGATTATCGAGGAAACGTGGGGTGGAATGTGAAATGCCGATTACGAACTGCGGACTGTGATAGGGGTGGTTACGATTGGATTCCGGTCGAGGATCGCGCTCATTTAGGTATTACCGCGATACGTCTACTACTTGGTCTACCTACGTATTACTCGTAAACTTTACATATACTCGTAGGTAAATTGTATTAGAGAAACTGGTTTTCTTTTCTGTTCGAATTAGTCCTAACCGTTGATGCGATTAACGTACGATATCCAATTACCCGATACACCGTCGGAATATTTTCCTAATTTTTTACTCTCGTTTGCGGTTTTGTTTTGTATTGTATGTAGAATTATGAACGCAGGTAGATAGGTAAAAATGAGCGTTCACGATTCAAGATTTGCCCAATGTATTACTGATAGATCTTACGCTACTCTTCATCTATTCTACGCTCGAGTGTAGCCTATACCTTCGCGCTAACGTAGGTAACTTAAACTGTGTTACTCGAGGGATGTTTTTTGAAATTTGCAAAGACAAAAAAACCGAACCTATACGTAGGTACCTGTTATGTTAAGGGAAAAACGAAACGGAGGTTTTACGAGCGACGCGACGCCGCGAGGGATGCTGACAATGAGTCGAGTGGTAATTGTACGTACTACGTACAGTAACAGAGCACCCTCTGCGCCGCTCCGCTCCGGTACGATAACGGCATCGCCATCCGCGTGGCACATGCATACGAATAAAAATGGCAGATAAAGTAGCGTTGGAAAAGGTCAATAAAACGTTTACGATTTCGATAGACGCGAGAGTGAAAAAGCTTCTCATTTGAGTCATTAATCCGATTTAGTTAAAGTTTTACTAGGTCGAATATAAAAGACGTCTTTATAGTTTTTAATATCAACTCGGACAGCCATAAGCTTCTTTTTGTGCTCTAATAAGAGTCCAAGAGTCGCGAGGAGAAGGCCGGAGGCGAGGCGTGTAAATCGAAACTGCTGTAAAAAAAAAAAAGAAAAGAGAGAAAAAGAAAAAGAAAGAAGAGAAGTCCGTAATACCGGTTTTAGATTCAGCCAATAAAGTCTTCCACCTCGGTATACTTTCGGTGTGTATTGTTTAGAACTTTAACGCACGCCGTAAATAACGCATAGGCCTAAATTCCGTCATCTAAGTACCAGCTGACGAGAGATAAAACCGCTTTTATGTCCTAAAAGAAGTATAGCCCAAACTACGACTACACTCCGATACGGTACTGCACCGTGCTGTACTATAAAGGTTCCTCTTCCTTTCCTCCTTGTTATGTTCATTTAACAAAACGCTATGCAAGAGATTAAAGAAAGCTTGCCGAACATTGGATTCGAGGTCATAAAAATGTTTTTTAAGAGTTTCTTAAACCCGCGGGCGCGTATTACTGCCGACACCGACGACGCAGCTTCTTCTTCGTCTTCGTTTCTTCTTCTACGAGTACTTTGGCTTTGGCTTTCGTGTCCGAGTCCGCGTCCTTTCTTCGTTGTCGTTGCTCGCTTTCGTCTTATTTGTACTACTGCTGGACTTGGGTGCTAGACCTGTCTAGTTCTACTATCTACTGCCTATTATCTCGTCACTCCGACGTTATTCTTTATATCATCAACGAATACGTATGATGCACCATCCAACTCCAACAACACCCGAGACAATCCCCATTTCTACAGTCGAGCGCGCCAACAGTCCAACACGTGCGTCTTTTGATACTTTTGAAAGCCATGTAATATACCTTCGTACGTATACGTAGGTAGGTTTGAAGGCTCCTACCTACCTATAATTTACATGGAAGGTATGTACGAGTACGATGCCAGGTACAGGCAGTGAGTAAGAAGTTAGTCATTCGACTAATAACGAAATGTCCAAGTTTTGCGATTGGGAGGGAACGCCTTGCTGAACCACGATAAATTTTCAGCAGCTCTGGTTAATTTTTCGATTCAAATTTTTTTTTGAAATTTCAATTTTTCGTTGATACCAAGGTATCACCTTTCTACTCCGAGATTTCGTAGTTGAACGAGTTGAAAGAAATTTGTTTTACGATGCGATTGCAACGCGGCAATGTGGACGGATGCATCGTCCTCTGAAACTCGTATCACGGATTTTAACAATAGGATAGTTTATCTGTTAAGCTCGTAAAATCAATGGTTTCAATGATTTTTGATTTTTATTTGAGAATGTGCCGAGGCTTTGACCTGCTTAGAAATTTTCGCATATTTACAGGGGGTTTGACGTACTTACTGAGAGTTTGACGTACCGATACTTTGGTTAGTGGTTCTTTGGCGTCCTTTATAAAAGGCCTTTTTTACCGAGAGTTTGGCATACCGAGTATTTGACGTACCGTGTGGTTGACCTGAAGCCCTGGAGAGACGCGTCGCGAGTTGCGTCTACCCGCTAGTGTACACATGATGACGCTACTTGACACGCTAATGAGTGATGATATAATTTTTATTATTTTTCTGCGATGTCTTTTTTCAATTTTTTATCATTTTTCGGTGTGCAATTGCAAGTGTATTGATAACTCAATTTGCAACCATAGACAGGTACACGTAGTGATGAACAAGTACCCGGGTACTAAAATAATGTAAACATTCATCCGAACGATCTACGTTTGCATGATTCTAATTAGCACTCCTAGCGAAATTTTTGCCAACTTTCATCAAACGAGATCAAAACCAATCAAATTCATTTATTCTACTACCCGGGTAATTATCTGAGTACCTGGGTACCCGGGTAGACTCGGAAGAACCGGGTACTTGTTCATCACTAGGTACACGCTACTTGCTATTCAGAAAACGCTGGCGAGTAGCGAGCAGCGTTTCACTCGCTAGTGTACACGGCGCTGCGATAGAAGAAACGATCAAAAATCGTAAAATGAACCCGAGTAGCTGTAATTTGATAGGTGGACATTTTGTCACGTTCTTTCATCTTAATTCTTAATGTATGCGCAATCGTAGTTCATTTTCCTTAAGGAAGATACTTATGTGATAACAGCGAATGTGCTGTGCTATTGCCTTACCACAACAGAAGTCGAATACCTTTAGCTTTATTAAAGGCGTCTACGAACTGGCCACTTCGGTACGATTGGCACAAAAATGTTGATACCCTAATCGATCACGACCACCCAGTACCCAGTAGGATACCCACAAGTTGAGTCAAAAGCCCGTTAAGTTACTGTATGTGCCTTCATGTACATGTGCTTACTGCTTACTTAGGTGAGTTAGAAGGGCGAATATTCGGGCGTGCTACCCTTCGCCTCGCTTCGCCTCACCTTATCCAATATTACCGTCATAATCATATGACTTTGCCGTAAGGGGATATGACTTCTGGTTTTAAGAATCAAACGAAACGACATAATATACTTACTTCGGTTACGAGCGAGGATATTTTAACACGGCTCATTTATTTATACTATAGAATTTGTAGGAAATTGCGTTCGCAATCGCGCCGCACCACCTCGTCCATCCCATTCTCAACTCTCGTCGCTTTTTACGAGATTAAGCCAGCTGTTATATTCGCCTCATTAAACTTTTCTCATCGACAAACACCCAAAATAAAAGCTTACTATCTCATTATCCCGTTTACGACTACGGTTGCTGCGCTGCTATTGCTGCGGTGCGCCGCGCCGTGCTGCGACGGCGGGCACACCGGATAGCGGAATGATATGTTTATTTGGTTTTCATAAATTTCGATGGTACGTGTGCCTCCCTCCATAGGTTCTTTTTTTCTTACATTTTTTAGCTTTCCAAGCTACGGATACCTGGTACCTATGTAAGTAAACTATATCTATGGTCTTACGTCCTCGTATTATACGATATGCTGTACCTCGGCTAGTAGCCTACCTGCATATGTCTGTGTTGAAGTATGTACTCGTACGAGCGATTTCATTTTATTTTTTCATTCGTACACTTCTTCTCCCCTATTTTTGGTTTAAGGCGAGCTTTCTTTTTGGTCTTTCACAAGGTACCTATTCGTTTATTGACCGCAGTAGGTGTACCGTACTCGTAGTTGACATTGGGGCTAAGTTTCGTTTCGACTTTCGAGTAGGTACGTAGTATGTTCGAGTATAGCATTTTTGGAGTTGATGCGAAGAAGCGAAAAAGCGAAAAAGGTGGCGAAACGACGATTACGTCGGCGATATCTCGTTCGACGATCGAATGAGCTACGAGTAGAACATGGAAAAGCTCGTTAATGTCGGCAAAACGCAAAACATAAAAGAGGCAGGTCTGATCGTATATTTGAATTCGCGAGCGTCGGCGTCGCGTCGCTTGAGCAGCAAAGGCATCCAGACTCTAACATTGTCTACGTGTACGTTATGTAGGTACGTACGCGTATAGCTTTCAAATTTGAAATAGTTTTTCTCCATCAGTTGGATGGTAGCTTAACGTCGGAGAAATGCCTTCCAAATTTATCCTTGCAGCGAATACGGGTTCGAGTATGTGTCCCTACAACGTAACCAGATAGCTCACTTTTTTTCGAGTATGGCCCGTTTCGACATTCGTATTATTCGACTCTTTATATCCAAGACCTATCTGCTAGTTTGAAAAAAATATTGTACCAGTACGTAAGCGTTGAAATTTCGTATCTTCAACCAATTTCTTCCTTTTTGAAGGCGAATTTTTTATTCACATTTCAGTAGAACCTGTACACCTCAAATTATAATCGAGTTTTCTCTCACACCAAAGTCCTACCAAAAAAATGCCAAGAATCCAAATTGTAAAACTTGAAATTCTCTTTCTGCTAACAGCTATTGGTTTCTGCAGTCAATTTTTTTTTCATTTTCAAAATCAGCGACCTTCTATGTGCGTTACCCTTTTTTGACCAAACTAGAGGTCTCATGAAAAAGTTGAAGGGATGAAACTTGTACGGCTAAAAGTTCTCTTTCTCCTTCGAACTAGCCAGTTTTTTTCCAGGGGGCTTAGTTCTCGAGATTTTTGCAGTCAAAGTCGCTACTCGTGACTATCTAAGGCTGGGTTCAAAAGGTCAAACGAGATGAAACTTTGTAGGTAAATGGGGTCCTTTTCCGAGAATAATTTTACCATACAAATAAGCAGTCTATCTTACCTTTGTTTGAAAAAATGTTTAAACGGACCCCAAGAGATGAAATTATGGCGATACTTACATACTTCTCTCCCCTTTCTTTTTGAAATCGAATCAAGTATCTAACCAGATGAAATTATCGGGGACCCATTCTAAATTCTAATGTAATGAGTATTGCGTGATGCAGGCGCTATACATACCTACCTACGTAGATATACGAGTAAATATAATTTATATCGGTATAATTTGGATATACAAGTAGGGGCTAGACACCCAGACCAATTCAGACCCACCTATAAAACAATTACAGCAAAGTGGAAATCGGCAGGAAAAAGGCGCCCGCTTTGGCGTTAAATGCAGATGACCTAAATTTGGGCGGTCCGCCGTCGTAAATAAACCGATAAGTCTTCTCGTGTCATCGAGGAGGCGGCCTTTTTAAAATACACACTTACCGCGATATAAAAGCAGCCGTTGCCGCACCGCGTTCACAAATAAAAAACAAACGCAACGTAAACTAACGCGATTTGCTGAGAAACTAAATATAGCGCAGAGGAGTTTGTTTGCTGGAAAAAAACCCGATATGTATATGTATGATTCACCACTTCGCCGGCGATTAACGTGGGAAAAACGATTAGGCAGTAAAGTACTTACACTTGCTTACTTACTCACTCACTCGCTCACTCATTCATTCGTTCACTCGTGCTTCGCTTATTTGTACTTGAGTGCCTATCTACCTTTGTCGTCTATCGTCTCCGTCAATCGGTCTTACATATTAGACAGATTTTCCGGCCATGGGCATCGTGCACCCGAAACTTCAACTCGTCTCACAGACAGAGTGGAAAAGTCGATGGGCAATGGTTTGAGAATCGGGAAAAAAGCCCCTCTACTGGACCCCCTGGTCATTTCTGTTACCATACTACTCGTGAACTGAACATATAAAACATAAGAATATGCTTTTGCTCTTTCCGCTATGTCAAACTGAAGTGCACATTCCAATGTGACATATAATGGTTGACTTTACCTAATTACGAGTTTAAAGAGTTGGACACGATGTTATCACATCCCGTGAAATGTCGAAAAATCAAATTTTGAAACAATTAAAATTTTTACGATTTTGAATGTCAACTGACGTTTGAGGAATTTATCAAAATTGAAAAAGTCAGAATTTCTGAGATTTTCCAAGTCCATAAAGTCCGAAATAGCGTAACAAGATGTCTGAAATTCAGGATGATCTCTAAAATTTTGTAAAGTCCAGAAAAGTCTGACAAAATGTCTAAAAGTCAGCGTTGCGTAAACGGCTGTCTGACAAAATTCTTATTTCAGCTTTTCTTGAAATTTTTCAAGTCCATAAAATTGAAATTTTCCGAGTCCAAAAGTTCGTTTGAATTCTTAAAAATTTTCTACGTCCGAAAAATTCCGACAAGTGACAAAATGTCCGAAAGTCAGCGTGATTTCTTAAATTTTCCCAGTCCAAAAAAGTCTCGACAAAATTTCCAAAAGTCGGCGCGACTGAATTTCGTAATGTTTTTCGCGGATTTGACTATCTTACTTGGGCTTTTAATGGTTTTCCTACCTAGCTTTTGACTTTGGACCAATAGTACTTAAAATAAGGTGACATTCGTAAGTTTCGTTTCGACAAATATAAAAATGAAAGCTCGTCGTAGGTACTTGAGATGACTAGTAGCACAGCGAAAGCTATACGAGCTTTTAAGTACCTCTACCTCCGCTTTACCTGCACCTCGCTATCTTTGCCAATCTTCGTTGCTTAGCGGATGAGTGTTGGTACCTAGTAACTACGCGTATTGTATTTGTAGGTACATTTATGGCGATAATATAGTGATCTGTAGATGTAGGCGTACTTAGGTTAGGGCGAATTGAGGGACTACGAGCACCTACTTGGTAACTCGATGTAACAACTAAGAAATGCCAAATACTGCCATAAAATTGCTGCTTGGTAATGTACGGTATGTCGTTTAGGTAGATAAACTATAAATATCTAAATGCAGTAAACTGTATGTATATGTACGAGCGAATACGCACGTCTACGTAATTACGTACTGTATCTGTATCGATAAATGGATACGTAGTTACGTACTTTACTCGTAGTTGGTCTGCTCTCTGCTATACGTAGCGTGTAGACGTACTTCGCTGCGTAAGTATTGTCTGTCTTTCTGCATGTGTGATGCGTATGCGTTAAATCTCGAGTTGTTGATCTCGCTTCTGTATATCCGGCTTTCTCTGTCATCGGACTGCGGATCTGGGATCTGGCGTTCGTCTTCGGTCTTACTCTTACAACCACTGAGCAAAATAAGAGAGAAATTGCGAAGATTACGAAAGACAGATCTTGAACGACGGCTGCCGACTGCCGGCTGGTGGCTGCAGTCTAATAGTCGAATAATTTTACAACTTCCTGCGTTGCCGACATGCCGAGTGAACTTATCACCATGATTTTAATGTTTTCTCATTTCGGTAGCCGTTTATAGGTATAGGTAATAGGTAATAGGTAAAGGTTCCTAGCTGGTATAGTATTCCGAGCCAGCTACATATCTAGTACCCTGTGACCTGTATCACCCACTTTCGCGAATACGACTAAATTAGTTTTTGAAAACAAAAAAAAAAAACGCAGGGTTTTTGTGTTTTTCACGCCCATGCCTCCCCCAACTCCATCCAGTTTAGCCCTAATAAAAAATATACGAGATTTTGCGCTTCTCTGCGCAATTAGTTGTCTAATTTGAGATAGGTAGAGAGGTACCTGGTACTGTGTCATGTTATGTTTTAAGCTTTCAACCATTGTTTGAAAGTTGGCGCACGTTATTGTTTTTCACTTTTCAGCGACTGAAAACTGTATCGAATTTTTATTCTATTACGATCTGAGAAAAAAATTCCACTACTTGAAACTAGAAATTTTTCGTTGTTCGAAAATCTGTTTTCGAATTGAAAACGAAAAATAAAATTCGATGACTATGATAGTTTTCGGTTGTGCTAACTTGGTCGAGTATCGACGTACGAGTACTTGTATTTGAACGGGGATATTCGACGTTGCCTAGTCGGCTATTCAGTTTTCGTTTATTCGATCAGATTTAAAACATAAGGAAGCGAGTAAGAGGTCTACATACTCGTACGAGTATATTTAAGTACGTGTGAGATGAATATTCAGTTTACGATCTACGCAGTAGGTACGTATACATTTACATGCCTATACGAGTAGGTAGGTACTAGGTAGTGGTACCTAATGTATATGCATGTGATTTGATGTACATACATAGGGCACCATCTAATGTACTCGTAAGTACAGGTACATACATGTTCTGTGTACTTATTTGAGCATGTGCATATGGATTTGGATACATGAATAGTCGAACGTGGTTGCGTCGCGACGAAAGAAACACATTTACACGAAGGTAGGGTACACATCCGCATCTGGAAATAAGAGCCGAGGTGATAATCGATGTTTGACTATGTGCTGGGAAGCCGCGATCGAGTCCAGGGCTGGGGGCAAGGGCACAGCGGCACCGGCACCGTCCTATTTGCTTGATCGTCGTTTGTTTGTTTGTTTGTTTATTTACAATGTTTACAGTATAATGCAATGCAACTCGCACGTAGGAAGGTGTAATGTAGTAAAAGTATTCGAAGCGCGTTTTAAATTTTAATAGACCCAATCACGCCTCTCACGGGCACCTTATCCTACACCCATCTCTGCACTACTGGTCCATTAGATACATATGTATATTTTATGGCAGAGAACCTAAATATGCGTATTACCCAATACTAATGGGTCTCGTACGTCGCATCTTATACCTTACCGGATTGAAAGAAAACTCCCAAGTAGATAGTTATTCAAAAATCCAAATTTTTTATACAGTTTTCTACCATTGATACTGGAACTACAAGATGGACATCTGCAGGTCACAGCGGAAAGGGGATTACCTGAAATTTTTGTAAATAGTTACTCTCATAGTCCCCTGTAGGAGCGCTGCTCAT
>FIZU01051003.1:0-28306 GCA_900064475.1 Pseudococcus longispinus
TAGTGTCAAAACTGAAAAAAAGTGATTTTCGAAAAAAAGTGGACTTAAGACGTTTTTGCATGAGCCGATTCAATTTGAAATTTTTAAAATAATTTTCACAACTTTTGGTGAAAATTTGACATTATATTTCAGTTATTTTTTTCACAGCTCACTCCACAGACTGTTCAAGTAAAATCTCAGATTGAATACTGAACTCAACCTGCTTTAAAATATGTAACTATTTTCCATCGCGTTGAAGCAGTTACCCCTAGTCCACTCTGCTCTCAAAACCTCGAACAAAAAAAGAAAACGTATTCAAACCATAAAACAAAGCACCTGCACCATAAAATATTAAATTTCATCGGAACCGCAAAAGGGTTGGCTTCATTTTAACCCAATGTAATAGTTTCGAACTTGGAAAAGTACTTATTACAAAAGGAATTCATGACGACCTGGTAAATTAATGATTCGAGATGCACTATTTCTATATGCTTTCGAAAGGACAGAAAAACAAAATAGTTATTCCACCTTCGTCACATTCTGAGAAGGATAAGTCCCGAGTATTCATTCAAGCAGTAAAAATACCAACTCAAAAGAATAATGTAGCGAAAGTAAATTAGTATGATCAATAATAATGCAATATTGATTTTACAATTTCAAAAAGAATTTTCGTATGAGAAACAAAAATATCATTTTTTTAAAACATAAGATTTCCTTCTGTGCGATAACATTTTAAGAATTTAATTTTGATTTATGATTTAATGGCCTCCTCCTGCCCTCCCAAGAAAACTGATAATTATTTTTCAAGCAGCCTCTAATAGAATATACCAATTTGGTATAATGTGGGACATTAGAGTGGTCCTTATTTCGGATATTTTCGAAATTTTCTCGGGACCCCCCCCCCCCCCCCCCACCCTTACACACGTGGAAAAAATAATTCTCCATTTTTTATTTTTTTCTTAATTGAATTTTAAGTGGTACCGCGAGCCCCCTTTTTGAAAAAATATTTAAAAAACATAGAAAATATATTATTTTAATTTTTTTTTTTTAAATTTTAAGCAAAATTGTCTCAACATAGGTCCTATTATTCAACAAGATCATTTTCATTGATTATTCACTTTTTACCCCGGTTTTTAGGAGACATTGAAAAATGACAATTTTCAACATTTTTCATATTTTTCGAAACACATAAAAAATTTTTTGTAATTTTTTTTTGCAAATAAAATGGTCTCAACACTTACATTTTTACCCAGAAACCTCGTTTACAGCGATTTTTCATCATTACCTACATTTTCAGGAACATTCATTTTCTATATATTTTCTTCATCTTTGATAGTTTTTGAAAAATTCTCAAGGGTCCGATAACGGTGAAAAATCGCCATAAACGAGGTTTTTGGATTAAAATGTATGTGTTGAAACCATTTCATTTGCAAAAAAATTGAAAAAGTTTTTTTAGATGTGTTTTGAAAAACATGAAAAATGTCAAAAATTGTATTTTTTCAATGCCCCCTAGAAACAGGGGAAAATGTGAAAAATCCCCAAAAATGGTCTTGTTGAGTGAACGTACTTACGTTGTGACCAGTTTGCCTAAAATTTTTGAAAAATCAAAAGAATTTTATTTTTTTTGTTTTTTAAATTTTTTTTGAAGGAGAGGGGATCGCAGCATCACTTGGAATTCCGTTAGGGAAAAAATAAAAAATATGGAATCATTTTCTCTATATGCGTAACCAATCGACGAAAGGTCCCGAAAAAATTTCGAAAATATTCAAAATAAGGTCCCATAAAATTGAAAAAAAATTTCACCACATTTCCAAAATAAGGAAAAGTTGAAAATTTCAACCAAGAGTAAACCTAATTTCATCTCTAATCGATCTAGTTATTCAAACTTTTAAAAAAATTACTTTTAAAGAGCGAATACTTAAAACAAGATTATTAGGATTGAAAAAATATTGAATTTTCAAATTTTCAAAATATTCCACCGAACTAGCCAGGTGCCCTAAAATTTTAGAGCTTGAAGCTCTTTTGCGTAATTTTTATTTTTTACTGATATTTCTGAAAACATGTGAATATTGCACCGTTTTTATGGCATTTTAACTACTTTCAAAATATTTTTCAACGATTTTTAGGAATACTTTTAAAATTTTTAGGAGATTTTCAGAATGTTCAAAATTTTTTTGATTCTTTTGACGACATTTTAGAGGCATTTTCGACGATTTTAATGGTTTTTTGATTGTTTTTACAATATTTTCACCAATTTTTGTGAAAATTTCAACGATTTCAATAATATTTTCGACAATTTTTATGTTTTTTGGCCCTTACTATCACGTTTTTAATGATTTTTATGAAAAACTCAACAGTTTTTACAATTTTGGTCATTACTTTGAAATATTTTGAGCACTTCTACGACATTTGTACCAAATAATTGGAATAATTTTTTCAAAATTTCCAACAATTTTCATGATTTTTTGACCATCTTTGTGATGTTTTCGATTATTTTTATGGAAATTTTCGACGTTCTTACGAAATTTTGAACTGCTTGTACAACAATTTCAATAATTTTTACAGAATTTCGTTTCTTTAAATAATATTTTGTTTTTCGTCTTTGAAAAATTAGGCAAAGCCTCAAAAAAATTCGGGTCCGGTGCAGTTGCACCCCCTGCAACCCCTCTCGCCACCCTCTTGACGAATTTTCGAACCACACTCTGGCCAAAATCTGGGCTAATCTTTCTCTCGTACACCAACCATAAACACGAAAATTTCACCAACTTGATAAACGCGGTAATCACTTTAAGCCCGCACATCTAACTAATAATTGAGAAACTTTATCCAAAACGAATACTGCGGTCATCTCGGACCGAATTCTAGCATTATTAATGTTTCACGTACCCAATTAGCTGATGAACTCGAACATTTTAAAATATTAGCGGCTGCTACGAGCTGCATGAATAACGGAGCGAATCGAAAAACACAAATAATCTCGTTTCCAGCAGCTCAATAAATCGTAATCCATAGACATACTCGTAGCATCTCACATACACACGCTATAGACTCACCAACGGTACCTTTAGCTGGCTATCATTGCACCAAAACGTAACCCTTCCGGGTCTAAATTTGGCCCAGCGATTCAAACATTACGTACAAGTATTTACGCCGGCATGGCATTCAAATACCAATTTAAATCTCTAGAGTCGTGATACACCTTATTATACTTGGTTCGATTACCTCTCGTGTATAGTTTAAAACCTACATAGGTCGTAACTCGTAAAAGGAGCTTTATTACTTCAAAAGACCCTATCCTCGGACGCGGTTCATTTGTAGGTATAAAACCGATCGAAGAATGGTGGCGACCTTGCGAAGGCCGTCTAACCTGCGAGAGAAACATTTACGTGGTAGACTTTTGACACCGGATGTCTTAAAATGTCATCATTTATCTTTCGAATCGCATTCCAACGACAACAAAGGTCCTACATTCTTCTACCCTTATACTCCTATCCCGCTGCTTAGATTACAATTCGACGACTTTTTTCGGTCCACTGTTTGGAACTGGTTTTTAGCCGAATCTCGGTGGTAATCTTACGCCATAGTATAGCGTCCGTGAAAGGAGCACAAATAATCGCAAAAAACATCCAAGATTTTTTATCTTCAACGAGGTACCGCGAAATGTTTTCATTTTTATATAAAAGAAAAGAAAGAAATCGAGCGAAAATAGCATTTTTCTCGACCAAATGAAAATTATTATATTTCATCGTTTTTCAGCGTATAAACCTTCCTACGCTGAAATACCTTTCGATGAAATATTTCTCCGAGAAAAAATCTACGTACTTTCTCATCTCTCAAAGACACCAATTTTTAGACGAAATTACCCCGCACCGGACCGAGTGTTCGCACACACGTCAGCTACCTGCTTTGAATAAACAATACTTTCTAAAATCGTCACCAAAAAACCTATTTTTTACCTGTCCCTGCGCTTGTTAATTGAATTTCGTTGTAAAATCTCAAGCTGGAACTAATAGCAACAGGCGCCAGTATACTTTTTCTCCTTACGAAGGACGTTATATTCGTTGGTTCGGATAAACGGAAATTTTATATCAATGGTCCTACATACGAACGTAGGTTGAATATGCTTTGTCTTTTTCGTACCCCGCTACGTTCGTCGAATCCGATGGAAAGGCGCTGGTGTGGTAAGAGGGTCAATTGGCCCCTGGGCGAATTTCGAATTTTTTTCAAAACTTCCGATTTTTTGTGGTAAAATATGATTTTAGAGCTTATGCGGAGTCCTTGAGCTCACCCCCTTCAGGGCTGGACCTCTCAAATGGTGAATTCAAACTAAAAATTTTATGTCCGCGAGTTTTCAACCGATTTTTACCAAATTTGGTGTATACATACAGGTACTTAAGGGTAATGTTTTAAAAAAATTTCAGGTACACTCAAGAGTAATGTTTTTAAAATTTTTTCAATTTTTTTCGACCCCTACAATGACCTTGAAATCGACTTTGAAAACTTCAAATTGCCGTGAAGGGCACAGTTCCGATGCTGACACTCTGGAAATTTTTTCTATCGTTTTCTAGACCATTTTGCACTACTCAGAATTTTTTGGGATTTTTCCCAGGGAATGGTCATACCTAAATCTTCAAAAAACCGATTTTGTAGACACTTTTCCTCCCTTAACTGGGTCATTTCTGGTCGAAATTTTTTTTCCCTGCTGCATATCATCAAAGACACCAAAATACACTATCATCCTCCATTCAGATGAAATTCAATACAAATGAATTTTTTCAAAATTTCAGTAAAACTAGTAAAAAAAATTTAAAAATCTGAAAAAAGGGAGAGAAATGGACGAATTTGACCTAAATGCAGGTTGATAGTGTATTTTGGTGTCATTGATGATATATTGCAATAAAAAAATTTTTCGACCAGAAATGACCTAGTTAAGGGAGGAAAACAGTCTATAAAATCGTTTTTTTGAAGATTCAGGTATGACCTCTTCCTAGAAAAAAATCCAAAAAATTCTGAGTAGTGTAAAATGGTCTGGAAAACGAGAAAAAAAATTTCCAGAGTGTCCGTACCAAAACTGTGCCCCCCCACGGCAATTTGAAGTTTTCAAAGTCGATTTCAAGGTCATTGTAGGGGTGGAAAAAAATTGAAAAATTTTTAAAAACGTTACCCTTGAGTACCTGTACCTACATACCAAGTTTGGTAAAAATCGGTTGAAAACTCGCGGACATAGAATTTTTTAGCTTGAAATCAAGATTTGAGGGTTCCAGCCCCCAGGGGGTGAGTCCAAGGATTCATCATAATCACTAAAATCATCTTTCACCATAACAAATCTGAAGCCTAGAAAAAAATTTTGAATTTCGACCTGAAGCCGATTGACCCCCTTACCACACCCCACAGCCTTTTTTACATCGACCAAATTAACTTTTTTCTTACGAACTTTTCATCATTCGAACGCCTTTTTGTTCGCTTGTCTAGTTTATTTTGGCAATTAGACGTCATTTCGAATAAATACAGATTTAATTATACGAAGGGGAAAAGCGAACATGTTAACGTTAATACCAGGAAATAATGCTAAAAAATTTCTCGTTATGTCGAAACTCTCGAGAGTATAAAGGAAAATCACACCAACTTGGTGGGCTTAACTCGTCAAATAAATCACACAAATTACACACCCGTTGAAAAAAGAAGTCAGATTTAACCCATCAAAGTCATTCCATCGATATGAAAATTTCAATTAACTGCGCCAATACCAATACAGCATATCAAAGCGTAACGAAAAATTACGCTTCGTATTTTCCATATTATTACGTTATTCGTCCATATATTCGAATCGCGTAAAAGCCATTACGCTTAGGACACGTTGCTAGCCAGAGCTTTGAATAATTCTTCAAAAGTAAAAATCACGTCGATTTGTTTATTTACTTACCATCTGAATGGTTTAGTTACCGGGTTCGTTGCTCATATGTTTGTACACGTATTCCATTGGGTAAAACCATCGCTAATTCTACGTACGAGTATAAATGTTGGATTATTTCGAAATTTTCAACGTCACGCCTTGTTTTTTCGCATCTCTTCTGAGACTTATAGTTAGGTGAAGCAGAAGCTGCGAAATATAGCAACCTTGACCGTATCTTAACATTAAAAAGAAATGTTTTCCGACATCATCTCTATAATCGTGACGTTAAAACACATCTTACAGATTAACGTACTGACCTGATTGGTCACCAAAAAAAAAAAGCACAGACATATTTACCGAATGCTTTCTCGTCTTAAGTAGAGATTAGGTGCAATCTTTTTATCCATCGGAGCGAAAAGCTCTTTATAGTTTTTATATCCTTAGCCTTGAAAAAATATCGAAATTCGCTTCTTTAAAACGACATCGCACACTTATACTTACGACACGACGACGCGACGCGATGTTTCGTGTGTAAAAAAATTCGCCCGATATGTCAGGCGAAAAACCATTCTCGAAATAAGACAAGATTAGCACATGTCAGTGGGCTCGATGTACGATTTAAATCAAATATAAACGTCGTAGAAGCAATTAAGATAAATATTGGCAAAATGATAATTTCGATTGGTTTATTAAAAACTTACATCATACAACAAAATCGAGCAATTCGTTGTCACAAAATTTTTTCAAAGACTAATAGTTTTTAGTCTTGCGTAAACTATTCCACTAATTAAAAATCCCATATGAAACATTTCTCGAACTGTTTCAAAATGTCAATAAGTATTTCAAATTTCATCAATTTTCGTTCGGTAGGTCTTGAGATCGAAACAATCAAATATTTACATTGCTTTTATGAAAGTTGCGGGTGGGATCGGCAAAAAGGTAGGTAGAATCGGCCCTTAAATCAGCAATGTAACCGCAGCATTTTCTCAAAAAGGAGGGAACTATGTTTGAAAAACATAAAATGATCATTTTTTGAACATTTGACAAAATATATTCGGTCCAGTGGCATGGTCCGACAGGCAATTGATAGAAAGGGAGGGATCTTCGCAAAAAAAAAATCAAGTAAAATTTAAAAAAATACGAGTATCCATTATTTAATCAAAATAAGAGAACCAATTTTTGCAGAAAAGGGCATTTAAAAGCCTGATTTTCATCATTTTTTTATAACTTATCATACGTCGGGGGGGGGGGGAGGGGTTCAGACCTTCTGGGCTCGCTTAATACGCCATTTTGCGATCAAAATTGTCAGGCCAATCGCTAATCAAGTCACACATCAAGGAATGAAATTCATTGAAAATAATTAAAAATTTTGTAAAAACAGCTAATAATCTTGTAATTATAAACACCCTAAAAAAAATGAAAAAAAATTTCAAATTCTTAATTCCGCGGGAATGCTAGAAATTTTCATAAAAATCAACAAAAACATTGTAAAAACGGCCAAAAAATCAGGAAAACTGCTGAAATTGTCATAAATATTGGTAAAAATATCGTAAAAGTGGTAAAAAAAAATCACGAAGTAGTGCCAAACATTTTTGAGATGCTCATAAAAATCATTAAACCCAGAATAAATATCGTCAAAAATCATGAAAATCGTCGAAAACATTATCGAAATTGTCGAAATGTTCCCAAAAACTGGTAAAAAATATTGTAAAACCTGTCAAAAAAGTCATCAAAATAGACAAAAAAAATCACGAATTATCGACAGAAATTGCTGAGATTGCATAAAAATCATTAAAAACAAAATTAAAAATTGTCAAACAATCGTGAAAATCGTCAAAAATGTGGTTGTAATTAACAAAATATTCGTAAGCTAAAAATTAGTAAAAAAGATTATAAAATATGTCAAGAAATCGCCAAAATAGTCGAAAATATCGATAAAATCGTTTAAATTTCCATAAAAATTATTCAAAATATTGTAGGAACAGTCAAAAAACCGTGAAAATCATCAAAAATTCCTGTAAAAGTTTTTAAATCTTTAAAAATCAGTAAAAGCACCGTTAAAAATGTCAAAAAACGATAAAAATCATCGAAAATCTTGTAAAAATTGTGAAAATGTTCTTAAAAATCGTTGAAAAATGTCGTAAAAGTGCTTAAAATTAAATTAAAAAACGTTGCAATTATTCATAAATTTTCATGAAACCCGGCCAAAATAATGCAAAAATGGTAAAAAAAATCGTGTAAATTTTGGAAAATACCAATTGTGAAAATTAAAACAGTTTTGACAAGATTTCCGAAGAATTTCACGATTTTTCGATCGTTTTTACGAGTACAGTATTTTTACTGATTAAATATTGCGAAATTTTTCACAAATATAACAAGATTCTCGACGATTTTCATGATTTTTTTGGTCCTTTTTTGTCATATTTTAAATAACTTTTGTGAAAATTTCAACCGTTTTTACGTGATTTTCGACAATTTTCATAAATTATATACCTAATAATTTTCTACAATTTTTACGAAATTTTCATGATTTTTGAAGCCGTTTTTATAATATTTTTGCCAACACTTCGACAATGTAACAACATTTTCGGCTATTTTCAAGATTTTTTTCATCATTTTTTTCACATTTTGAATGATTTTTATTTTTATGAAAATTTTAACCATTTTTACGAGATTTTCGACAATTTTCATGAACTATATGACAAATTTCAACAATTTCTACAAAATTTTCGATGATTTTTTTAAAAACCGTTATAATAATATATTTTTGTCACATTTTTACAATTTTATCGACATTTTGGTCAATTTTCAATTGCTTTTTTATTCTTTTTTTACATTTTTGAAATGATTTTCATGAAAATTTCAACAATTTTTACGAGATCGTACAATTATCATGATCTTTTTTTTTTACTAATTTAATCATGCATTTTGTTCAAATGATTGTAAAGTTTCAATAATTTTTACAATTTTTGAACCACTTTTGCAATCTAAAATTTTCAAATTTCAAAATGACATCCAAAAATTTCAAAATAGCAGTTCTTTAATCATTTTAGAGATTAAGTCAATGCTCCTCAGTTACCCTCTTTTACAACTGAAATTTTCTTGAAAAAAGTTGATTATTGTGCGAGTAGGTAATCAAAAAACCCCAATCTGAAAATTAAAAGGAGATTCGAACTACCCAATAATAAATTTCAAAAAAAATATTTTCCTTCATCTAAACTAGGGCCTGTCCAATGATCACGTAAACATTTCAAATCTTGTTTAGTTTTTCTATCTTGTTCATCGTCAACATCTTGACCTCTCATCCATTTAACACGATCTCAGGTTCTCTTCTACTATTCGTACCTATGTACTTTCGATCTCCTTCAATTTTTTGGAACAGATCAAAAATTTGAAAAAAAACGTGATGACTAAAACTTTTTAAAAAAAAGACTACCCAAATGACTATTATTTCCATAACACAAAACCTAAGCTATTCTACGGTTTCGTGTGAAAAATACGAATTAATACTTTACCACGACACGTTGGGTACGTTAATTAATTTAAATACTCGCATATGAGAATTTTGCATCACAAAGGCATACGCATAACTTATTATTCATTATCGTATATACCTTATCTATTATACAACACACAAAATGAACGGAAGATTTATCAAAATAATATAACTTTGATGCCTTAACATACACCAGTAGTACCGTACGCATTTCATCATCTCGTCGCATCGTCTTTGGTTCGATTCACAACGCCTGTGAAATATGAGCATATGCAACTTATACAGCCCGCAAATTGCCAACTATCTTATTCGGTACCTATTCGATGAATTTTTTATTTACAAATTTTCTCGCACAACGAAATTTATTTCAAGGTTCTCGATATCGTAAATGTTTCGATTACCAAATCATTTAACGATATCGAGACCACGATGATATAAAAGAGATGAGCGAACCAAATAAAGATAACAAGGATATTGTTTAAATCTTCTTAGGCTATCACTTTTGTCATCGGAGAACAATTATATTAACATATTTATTGTGTCCAGTATACGCTTTAGCAGACTGCAACCTAATTAATAAATCTTTTTCATTGGCATTGAAACCGGTTTATTGCAAATAACCAACCAGGTGCTTTGCTAAGTTTAGCAAATCTCCAACATAGGTGCTTTATACGATATGCCTTTGTATCCCGATCGACGTGTAATGCTAGATAAATTTTCAGACGCGTGTAATTTGTATAATATAATATAAAGTTACCGGTATTATTGTTCGAATTGCAACAGCACGACGATAGCTAATACGTTGACATAAATTCTTGGCGACATTTTTATTTCAACTTCGGTATTGATATATTAAATTGAGTAATATTCATACATTACGTATAGATACTTTTAAAACATACCATCTTGTTGTTTTAATATCATCTACTGATCTTCTCTCGAATCGATCATTCTGAATAACGATTTCTTTCAATCATCTGCCTATGGTCGTAAAAAATTTCGCAATAATTTTGCACTCGAGTATACGTATTTGGTGATAGAATTAGCAACACGATAAAAATCATTTTTCATCCTCTGTCTTCAGCACCCACTATTAAGCAGCTCGTCATTTCGCCGATAAATCCCTCTTTCATTAGCCTTTCGCTTTCTCGAATTTATGTATTAGTAAGCTCGACACAAAACAAATCAAACAATGCCAAATAAACCAGTTAGCTCGAAACTCAAGTCAAATAACAATTCTAAAATGGAATAAAACAGTTACATTTACAAACTCGAATAACCGTAAAATTTAAGACGTAATAAAACCATGTAATAAAAAAATTTTCACCACATGCGAACTAAAATATAGTACAAAGTATAATTTTGCATCGACGCTTTGCTTCGCGTCACCTAAACCCATAATGTAGCAGCGTCGCGATATTATGACGAAAATACTCCTATATTTTCTCAAAAAAAAACGACGTTCGTTGGTCTTATTTTCCAAGAATATTAAATCTTATAATGACACCGTACAGACTCGTCGGACCGAGCAACGAGATCATTTCTCTCTCTGGTACAGATTTACATGTTGAAAATGTCGCAACAAATACGTTAATTCGTTAACGACAACCTCGACAATTAAGTTGATTGAACTTGTTTATATTATTTGAAATAGTAAACATGTCAAAAATATAATTAATCTTACTAAACGACCGAAATAAAAAATTAAAAAAACGCTCGTTAAAAGAAACAGAACAACGATGATGCCGAATATCGACTTAAGAGTCAGCAATAAGAAAGTTATTTGCCATTTCTTTTTCACAAAATACCAAAAATATAATTTTTCACGAATAATTTCCTTTTGTTAAATTAAAAAGTGCAATTAAAAACTAGATACGTTTACGAATTGAATCTACCTACGAGTACTACATTATTACTTCGAGAGAGAATTTCAAATGTAAATATTCAAACGAACTTGAACCATTTTAGAAAAGAATTTTAGTTATTTTCTATTTAAATTATATTCTTTTTCTTCGTAATAGAGAAAAATTACTTTTTTTCGTCGTTTAATTCCATATTTTATTTCGCAACGAAAGTTGAGTCACGATGTAATGTGTTTTTGAAACCTAGCATACGAGCTACAGGTGTTCGGTAACATTCATCTGGAAAAAAAATACACCAACTACCCTTAAACCGATGAAAAACAAGAGCTATTCAGCTGAAAGATTTTCCATTATGTAATACGAAAAGATGCACGATATATTCATGGTTCCCTCAACTACATCGTAACAATATTAATTCTAACTTTTATTTTGTAGAGCTCGCAAATCATCGATGGATGTTATTCGCTCAATTTGTTGGAGAGCGAAAAATTATGTATTTTTAATAATCTGAATTTAATATGTACGTATTGGCAGCCTTCGAGCGAATAAAACAACGTTGAATCTCAAAATCGAAAAATAGGATCGCAGCATCAGCAAATTAAACGATGAGAAATGTATCGAAGCACACAATACGGGTTTGATTAATTTTGACGAAATTAATTTAAAAAAAAAAAAACAAAAAAACAAATTGATCTTATCAAGATAAAAAATAATAAGATCAATGCATTCATTCTTTTGCCACTGCAGATCAAAATTTTTAATATCAAGTTTTCGTTTTTATTGCTAAATCTAAGAGGGTGGCTTAAAGGTGCAGCAAAATTGTGATTTTCGAGTATTTCTGCACACTAGTGTACACAAGGTGTCAAACAAAATTTCATAATCAAAATTTAGCACTTTTTCAGCACTTTACAAAAGAAGAATTTTTCCAAAAGGGCCTTCCCTGATAAAATAGTGAAATCGGCCCTTGACCCAAATTTCCTCGAAATTGGTTCAAAATGTTACCTCTGACGTAAAAACTCATCACTGAAATTTTAGACCCCCCACCCAATTCTGAATTATCACCCTCCTATATATCAAAATTTCAATACGCGATATCTTCGGAGGGGGGGGGGGTGGATAAAAAATTCTGAAATTTTAACAGATTGTTGACACTATATTTGGTACACCTGTGGAAATTTTTTCAAAAAAATCTAAAAAAAATTTCTCAATTTTTTTGTATTTTGAAATTTTTAAAAAATTAAAAAAAACAATTTGTGTGGGGGGGGGGAGATATGGCTGAATTTTTTTTAAAGTTTTGTAATACCCTTCGGTATACCATATATTTTTTTCGAGGCCCAAAAACGACGGGAACATTCTTTTAAAAATTCAAAACTGAAAAAAAAAACTCAAGATAATTCGTGATTGGGAGGGGGGGGGGGGGGGGGGGTCGAAAATTCCGGCGAAGAGTTTTTACGTCAGGGGTAACATTTAGGACCACTTTGGAGGAAATTTGGGTCAAGGGGCGATTTCACTATCTTATCAGGAAAGGCCCTTTTACTCACAATGGAATGGTAAGTTAAATTTATCAGTGGCGTAAACGAACAATAATTCACGAGGTGGGGTGAGAAATATGTAATAAGATTTTAAATTAAATTATAAAAAATATCCATTATTTAGGTCGCGAAGGCAAAAATTTTTGCCAAAAAAGGCATTCAAAAGCTGAAATTTTTTCAAATACTTAATAAATTGGAAAAAATGAATTTTTAATGAATTTTGAACGAAAAATGCAAAACTTTTGAGTCAACTTCAGCACTTTTTGATTTTCAGCAACACTTTGTCAAATAGAGGACTTTCTCAGCACTTTAAGCACCTGATAGAAACCCTGGGGCAAGCTGTACACGTTTTCCATCTTTATTGCTAAAATCGACGAGGAATTCGAAATCTTCAGACATTCTCACTTCATATTATTTGAACTTTTTTGAATTAATTTTTACATTTTTCGTTCTTTGGGAGCGCAAAATCACCGAAAATATGAAGCGAAGTTTCTATGAAAATGGATCATTTTCTTAAAATTTTGAAAATTAAAAAACGATTCGAGATATTTTCTCACAAATGCCTCTACGGGTAATGTAAATAGTCTAAAAACGATTTGTGGAACTTGGATCTTTCTTTTGACAAGAAAAACAGATCAAATAACAATTTTTTGGCTTTTGCCTCTATTTCATTTTCCAAAGTTAGATGAATTAGGAATGACGTAATGGAAAAGTTGACCTCACTAGATCAATGTTAACCTCTCTCTAATTGTAACGCTTACATCTTGATAATTTTTCAGAAAAAAATTGTTTAAAAATGATTAAAATATACTGAGGTCTTAGATATTCAATTTTTCTCAAGACAATAAAATCAAATCAAAGCAAAAAATTTCATAAGTAGGTAGTTAATTTTTTTGGATTTTAGAGGGAAAAAAATGAGCAAAGGTAAAAAATTCTCCATGTACGTAAACGTATAGAGAAGCCCAAAAACACTTTAACTGGAAAAATCACGAAAATTAAGCTCCCTAGTCTAGGTGAGAGAGAATTTCAAGCTCTACAATTTTCATCCCTTGAATTTTTTTCGTAACGCCCCTTAGTTTCGTCAGAAAATCAATGTATATGGGAAATTTACAAAATCGATGGTTTTGAAAGTGAAAAAAAGTTTCATTTTTGAAATTATCGACTTTGTAAATTTCCCATAAACATGGATTTTCTGGCCAAACTAAGGGTACTACGAAAAAAATGCAGTAGAGCTTGAAATTCTCTTTCTTCTAAGAGCTATTAATTTTTTCTAGGTGGCTTGGTTTTTGAGATTTTCGCAGTCAAAGCGTTTTTTCTTTTCATTTTTAAAATCCTGACCTTTTAAATGAACCACCCTGTGTATAATTTTTCAACACCATCGAGCGAGGCATCAAAATTTATATTTTTTGACTTTCTAAGACTGTTTTGGATATCATTATAAATGAAATTAGAAAAAATTTCTCCAAGGGGGATGGTACTCAACTCAAGATGAGGATCGAAATCACCGCAGAAATTGATTCCAGAGGTCGAAAAAATTCTCTTTGATGAACAGTCAAAAAAAATTCTGAATAAACCTTGCCTCCCTTTGAGGCAACTCCGTTTTTTTTAAGTAAAACGATATCATAAATTGGCTTTAGAAGTCAAATAAAAAAAAAAGTTTTTGATACTTCACTCCATTTTGGCCCTCTTTTCTGGGACCCTTTTTTTCAATTTTTAGTCCATTTCCCATCCGATTTGATTATTTTTAAGGTTATGGATCAGAATTACTTTAGAAATGAGTATTTCGAAGAATTCTCGACGTTGGAATGTCATAATCAAAATGATTTTTCAAAGGCTGAATATTGGAATTCTTAAAAAAATTAGAGTTGAAGAAAAACATTCAAATTTTCGTAAAATAGAGACTTCGGGGTTTTTAAAAATTATTCGAAATAAGTTAAAAAAATTATCATTTTCGAGATATGAGACAATTTATAACTTTATTTCAATTTCAATTCCAAAAAAAAATTGAAAATTGTTCAAGTTTAAGCACGATCGAACAAAAAAAAACCCAAAACAGCATCTCATTTCGGGATCAAACACCTGGAGAAAAAAAATTCCAAAACCAATGCACGCTGGAAATCGCATATTTAAAAATTAAGGCGAACGAATCGAATCATTAATTCATAGAGTATAATCGAGCAAACGATGAAACTCATTTTTCATCAATTTTTCATCTACTTATTCGAACTACGAGTAAGTAAAAGCTAAGAAAAATAATTCAAAGCATACATTATGCAACACGTAATACAAGAGAAGCTTTTTACTCCATTAAAATTTTCATTCTACATATGAAAGCAATTATTTCACGTCGTCGTTGTCGTTGTACACAGTAAATGCACCAAAAACTAACTCCTCTATCCTGATTACATCGTGATCGGTGCAAGGTACACGAAGGATTTTTCATTTAATTAGCTACATACGTACTGACACAGAGTACATTACGTATGCACTCATTACGAGACTTTAACTGCTTTCATGTGACTTCGCTACATACTCGTGTCCGTAAAAAAAAAAATTATTTATAGTTACTCCTAATAGCTAAAATAAAAAGCTAAATGCACTTGAAAAAAAAACATTCGATAAATAAAAACACCAAAGCATTGCCAGAGTATACGTCATTAATCAAAACTACCAGGATATTTTTCGAATTCGAAAAAAAATGAAGGAAACCCCATGACTACTTTATCCATGATCTACCGTACGTAATAACTCGTATATGCAAACTTTCGCATGATGAAAAATTTCTCAATTTCTCGTCTGGTTTTATCGAAATTGATGCAAGTATTATTGCAAAGAAAATTGCGAACAAATGTTTCTATTTTACGAATATCGATCGGCTATATATTTTACGTAAATTTATGCTTATTTCATTTTTCTTCGCGAGTTCAGCGCAGTTCAGTAAACGCTCGGCTGAAAAATCACCCAAAGTGGATAATATTTCTCGATGCGAGAGAAACAGAGAGACGATATGGTTGTAAAAAAAATATACCAGTGTTTCGACAGAACTTGGCTACCATCCAGTACAACAATGAGAAACGAGCTTCTTCAAAGTATCACCGAGAATTAATCTGGACATGGACGAGAGCGATGACAGGGCCAAAATATAGATCCACGTCATATTGACAATTAGCACTTAATTGTAACTCGATACCATTCGGAATTGATTTATTTATAAAACGTCATTATGACGCGCGTTCTCTATCTTGTAATTTTTTTCACCCTTTTTACAATACATTAAATTTACAAGTATCAAAGCGAACCGAGCGAATTCACGCGTTACGTGCATTTCAAAGAGAACTTATTCCATAGAATTTCAAAGAGCTACAAGTTTTTCAAAAATTTCTCAACTTTTTGCTTCGTCTTGAAACATCGCATCGATAAGTTTTATACTGCGGACTTGAGTATTTCTCGCCGGTTCACAAATTAATATATAAATCTTATAAGCTCTCCCCTTCGTCTACCAGGATAATTAACTATCATCAGATAAATCAACTCTTCTCTGCGAACCCACCCGGTGGTTAAAATATCATCGAATGGGTGAAATTATCGTTTTCGTATTTTCCTTTTAATCGAAATGTTTCTTTTTCAATCGTATATTTTCAGTTTTATAAATAAGTAGATTTCCTTAGAAACGTAAGAAGTCGAAAAATGAAAAGGAAGGAAATGAGAAATTTGTTATAGAAAAATGAAATATTTGACAGAGCATTGTCGCAGGAGGGGGGAAATAATTTTTTTATGATTTTTTGATAAATATGGTTTTCAAAAAACCGAGAAAAATGGGATAACATTTTCTCGAAGGAAAAGCACGGATTATATTATTTTGGCATGAAACATAAAATTCTAAGGGAAGAACTAAAGAGCATCTCAGACTGATTTCAATAAAAAGTCGCCTAACCCTCCCCAATCTCCTCTTCCCATAATTATGTTATTTCCAAAATGTTCGGGGGACGGGGGGGGGGGGGGGATTAATGTAAATTTTTGGTCAAAAAATGTGAAATTGTAGCAAATATGTATTAGATACATTTTCTAAAATTCGTCAAATCCGTGTATTTCTTTTTTTTAACATGAGCTGACATGTGGTTATCCTTCTAGTATGAAGCAAAAAAAAATTTGAGAAGAGGGTCTATTAAAAATTGATCTTGGGGGTGAACATGAAGGGAGTTTGAGAAATAAAAATATCCTTATTTCTGCACATAGAGGAGTCGAGGTATGTTTGGCATCATTTCTGTACGATTCGACCCTCTTGAACTCGAATCTGTCATTAGTCTCCCCATTGAAAGTTGAGAAGTGGCACAGTTATGAAATTTGTGTCTCAAAAAATGATCAATTTTTGTAAAAATGAGAGGTAAATTCACAATTTTTCCTTTTTTAAGCCATGTACAGGGTGTTCTGGTAGTAGCGCGCTGCCTTCAAACCAGAGATGCTGCTGCCTAAATTACACAAATGTATGCATGTTTGTCAATCTCAGGATTTGAAAGTGCGACGTAATGCATTAGCTTTGGTAGATGTTTCAAAACGTCATAACTTCGCTGATAATACACAGGGTGTCCCAGTTAAGAAACTGACACGTAGGCAACCCATCCTCAGCCCAAGAAGATATGTTTGCCTATTCTTGAAATTGCAGGAGCAAAATTATGCCCATTCGATTTTTTTTTTGAAATCTTGTTCATTATTTTTGATTTTCCAAAAAATTTTGTTACGATAGGTAGAGGGTTGCAGTTTGCGATATTCAGAGGAGCATCTATTCTAGTTTTTTTATTTTTTTCATGAAAAAGGTTTTTGGGTTAGTTGATCAGAATACCACAATCGATAATAAAATATTCTAAAAAAGGCAAAAAAAAAATTCTCAATTTTATTGAAATTAAGAAAAATTTTTCAGTATGCTCTTTCCAATTGTGCGAACCCCAACTTTCTATCTTGTTCGAATAAAAAGTTATACGTGATTAATTTTAAGAAAGAGACATAAAAAAATTATTTTTTGAACAACATAATTTTAAAATTTGAAGAGAAAAGTCATTTTTAAGTGTTTTTCTTGAAATTTAGTACGTATAATTTTTGACTCATGCAAGATAGAAAGCTGGAGATTGCACCATTGGAAAGATCATGTTTTTTTACTCAAATTGAGTTCATAATAAATAATGGTAGGTTAACATGAGAAATTTTTGTGAATTTCAATAAAATTGAGAAATAAATGAAATTTTTTTGCATTTTTAAGAATACGAGGTTTCCTAAATCAACTAACCCAAAAAATTTATACATGAAACAAAGTAGAATGAATGCTCCTTCAAATGACGCAAACCGCAACCCTCTATCTGTTGTAGCAACATTTTTATAAAAAATAAAAAATAATGAACAAGATTTCAAAAAAAAAATCGAATGAGCATAATGTTGCCCCTTCCAATTCCAAGGGTATGCAAACACATCTACTTGAGCTCAGGTTGGGTTGCCTACTTACAAGTTGGAAGGCGATCACTCTTAAGTGGGACACCCTGTAGACGGGCAATATCGTTCAAAACATTGTTGTAGAACTTTTTAAGGTCTTCAAAATGAATTAAGTTCATGTTTTGCCTGACTCAAATTGAAGAGATTGCAATGATTTGAAAATTTTTAGTCTTCATAACTCCTTCAATTTTCAAGTTATGCAAAATTTTGTGAATCATTTTTTGTTGAGCTTTTTGAGCTCTATAAAATAAGTTATATTCATGTTTTGTCTAACTCTGAAATTGAAGGAGCTACGACCATTAAAAACATAAAAAATGGCATTATTTTTTTCAATTCAATTTTTTTTCAACGTTTTTCAAAGTGGTTTCATTGTTTTAATTTTTGGGTCAATTTTTTGTCCAACTCCAAAATTAAAAATATATGAGAGACCGTTTTGAAAATTAAAAAAAATATATTAAATTGAAAAAAAATGTCACTTTTTATCTTTTTAATGGTTGTAGCTCCTTCAAATTTGGAGTTATGCTAAAAATTATTAACTCAATTTGTAGAGTTCAAAAAGCTCAACAAAAAGTGACTCTTACAAAATTTTTCATAATTTGAAAATTGAATGAGTAATGAAGCCTTCAAATTTTCAAATCATTGTAGCTCCTCCAATTTTAGAGTTAGGCAAAACATGAATATAACTTATTTTGTTGAGTTCAAAAAGTTCTACATAAAAGTTTCCAAAAAAACTTGCCTATCTATATTATCAGCGGAGTTACGACGTTTTGAAACATCTACCAGGACAAATCCTTAACTTTGCCCCTTCAAATCCTGGGGTTGGCAAACATGCATACACTAATGTAATTTGAGTAGCTGCATCCCTAGTTTGAAGGCAATGCACTACTCCCAGAACACTATGTAGGAGTGATCATTTGGACGTGTCTTCATTATAATTCGAACCTCCTGAAGACAAATTCGAAATTAGTTTCCATGTAAAAAGTGTGGAGTTTTCACAATTATCGAAGGCGGATTTGCACTTAAATTAACAGAATTTTTTCATTTCCAGAAGAACAGCTCTTCTCCACTTCAAGGTTGAAAAAATTTTTGAATAAAAAATGACTGATTTTCAACGTTTTACAATTTTTGTTCGAAACTTTTTTTCGTGTCGTCAATTTAGCCAATTTTTCACTAGAGTGCCCCCCCCAAAAAAAAATTACGTTACAGTAAAAAATCACGATTCGATGAAAAACTTGAAACAAAAGTTGTAGAGTATTAAATATTCATCGTTTTTTGTTACACAATTTTTTTCCTATTCTGCAGTAAACATTCTCCTGCTCACCCCCTAAGGACAATTTTTGATGACCCCCCCTTTCCTCAATTTTTTTTTGGTTCATACATATACTAAGAGAAAAATCATATGTATTTAATCAGCCCATCTCAATCATTTCAGAAAAATGCTCTAGCTACTAATTTTTGACTATTTTCAAGCAATCTGTCAATTTTTGAAAGAAAACTCAGAGAAAGGATAACTCCTCCCAATTACATTCCTGAATTTCCCCCCATTGAAAAAATCTCTATAATTTTCAAACAAATGTTCCATTTACTCCAACACTCGAAAAAAAGGCGAATAAAAGGAACAACGAAATCCATCACTAGGTCAAAACCGTAATGGTATTTTTATAAAACTCGATGGTTTTCCACTTCGATGCCATAATCTTATAGAAAATTTTCGTCCGATAAATATTCAAAGGTAAACACCGGATTCGGATTTCGTAGTATATTATACGTATCACATTATTACACTCCAACGACAGACTCGACGAGAGAATATGAAACCACATTCTCCGATTCTACGATTACTGTGGTTTTCCATTATTTCGAATATTCGTTCTTTGGAAACCGCACCGTACCGCTTACAAACAACCACAAAACGATCAAACTTCCAAATTCGTTGTAATAATTTACTTTCGTCGTATCATTTGCGAGTAATATACGTAAAAAAAAATTACGTAAAATAGGGTTTAAAAAAATAATAATAACTTCGATGCTGGACTAAATTTTATCGCCGAATAAATAAGCAATTTTTCCTCCATTAAGACTTAATTAACGCTTTAAAAAAATAACCGCAGCCAGCAACAGATCGAAATTTTTAATATCCGTCGTTTGATAACAACGACAGCGCTAATTTGGAAATTTATTACCTCTGAAAAAAATGCATCTGAAAACATTTTCCTCACTTTATTATACAATAACGTTACTTTCACTATAATAAAAAAATCATCGAAAAAACAAAAACCTATACTATTAAATTGACAATATTGAAAGCAAATTTTTTCACTATGGAATACGCTGACATAGCGAATAATTTTTTAATTAAACTTTCCCTTCGATGATACCATCATCAATATGGAAATACGTAGCAGGGCAAAAAGACCACGTAGTTTTGATTTTTTATATCGTATTTACGTAATAATTTCACTTGCAGATTTTTTTGAAAAAATTAAAATTACACGACGATCTTCCCAACGATGGGGAAAAAATCACCCTTTTGTTAACCAAATTACGATAAAAATGCCCCGCTAATGTTCAGCCAACTGTTGCTCTCTCGTTGAATAAATTTCAACGATTCGAATAGAAAATCTATCTGTAACAATCGACGTTAATTAAAAAAATTCTCCTCTCGACTATCTCGAGTATAAAATTTGCCCCAATCTCTTTCTGCCAAATATCACTCGATTCGAAATCCTCACACCTGTCACGTCGAACGTCGAGAAAAGTTTTTTATTTATTCGATTTTCGTACGAAAATAATAATCACGTAATGTCACACTTTATAGCTTTGGTTAAATTAATAAATCCGTCTTACCAGCAATCCGCCTTTCGCGTAATTTCCTCCAAAAATATTCTGCTCTTCGAAGCGGCCATCGATATTCGATTTTGGCACTAAAGCTTCGAAAAAATTTATATTCTTTTTCGTGGGACATTTCTCCTAGGTCAGGTGTCTCGTTACATCGCCGATTTTTCGATTCTTGGACGTTACATTTTATTCGTCGAAATTGCCTCGACTCATAATTACATCCAGGGAGAACAAATTTCTTAATAAGTGCATCATTCGTTCGATCAATTCGTTACACTTGGACCAAGGTGGCATTTTGCCAGTTTTATTAGCATGGCAATCGTATATTTTCAATTTTTATTAAAAAATTCGTAAACAATCACGTGCCCGTCGATCACAATATTCAAACTCGACACATACACGAATCGAGAATCACTTTTAATTACAATTAATATTCATTTTGCCATCTTGGCCATTTCGAAAACCGGTTCGTAAACCGATCAAATTATATCACACGAATCTCACAATAAAAATTTCGACTGTCATTTAAAAAAAAAAAATGTATCAATATTTCTTACGATAAAAATTGAAAAAAATCACGCCGAGGTAACGATTAGCAAACGATGATTTTTTACGACACGTACGTATTTTTTTCTCCCTTTATCGAACACGAAACCAGCAAAAATTGCCAATTTTTCGAACCCTCTACGTCTGGAGAAAACATTACGAATGCTGTTGATCAAAATGTAAAACTGAGAACAACTACGTATTCGTATTTTGACCGCGTCTGCGCTTTTTACACGCTGGAATATTTGACACAGCCGCCGTTCTATGCTGCTTCTCGACATACGACCAATATTTTCGAAATTTTACACCGTATTCATAACGTTTACTTTAATTACGTATCATTTTGTGCACGTAGGTATGTACGTTCATTTGCACAGTGATTTACCCATCTGAGAGATACACAACGAACGTAAATTGCTGACATAAGTGAAAATAATCGTTCCGATTAAGCATCGTATCGTTGTCGTACAGATAATATGAGGACTATACGTTTTTCCCTTCCTCGCGTCTTCTTCTAGTACCACTACCAGTCTAACTATACAAACGAGAACGTCTAATCCGTCAAAAGTGTCATGTTAAGCGTTTCTCTGCTCTTTTTCTTACCCAGACAGAATGGAACTTGAAAAATCCATCTCGAAAAAAGAAAAATTTTTGCCAGATTGCTTGCTATAATACACGGTGAAAATGTAAACACGCCGACAAACTTTCATTGAATAAAAATATTAAAAAATTTCATCCTTTTTTCCACTCTCGTCTTTTTCAAGAGGAAAAAATCTTAAACGTAGTTTCGAAAGCAAAACTGAATGAGAAAGCAGAGCAGAATGATGAGCGGGGAGAGGGGGGTAAAGAAAACGAATACTTGTTTTGTAACTTCACAGAATAGCAGAAACTACGTACTAGAAAAACGTGTATGAACAAAGGGCCTTTTTCTTTCGATAGGAATTTTTATACGTAAAAGTTCACGTCGTAAGTATCTACCTTAGGTGAAAAAAAAAAATCAAAAGCCAATGATATAAAAAAACACAAAAGTGAAAAACAAAACAAAAAACCAAAAATAAACTCAAATTCGACAATTAGAGGGAAAGGGGTTGAAAATAAAAAAATTCTGACCCATATACCAAAACTTTTCTCAGATTTGCTTAAATTAAAAAAAAAAATATCAAAATTTTTCGACTCGACTCAATTTTTCTGCCTTGAATTGTAATTTTGCCAATTTTAGAAGGCAAAATGCCCCTGTCTTCGGTATGACCGTGCTGTACTTGAACATGAAAAAAATTAATTTAGTTATCGAATTAAATAAAATATCAAATATTTAAAAAAAATGAAGAAAAATTTAAGAAATTTCCAGGGAATTGGCACAGAGAATATTCTCATTGAGAATTTGCTCAACGAACACGAGCATTTTCGAGAATATTCTTTGGAAGTAAATGTCGGAATATTCTCCTTTTTTTCTGCTTTCAAGTGATTTTTACGAAATTTTTGACAATTTTCATGATTTTGTGACTATTTTTACAAAATTTCCGACGATTGTAATGACTAATGAATTTTGATCCCTTTTTTTACACATTTCTGATGATTTTTGTTGACATTTTGATAATTTCAACAACATTTTTGATGATTTTCATGTTTTTTTTGGCCATTTTCATCATATTTTGAATGATTGTTAGAGAAAGCAAATTTCAATAATTTTTACAACTTTTGTGGATATAATTTTTAAAATTCACAAACAAGAAATTTAAAAAAATGATGCAACTTTTAAAAAAAATCAACAGAATAAAAAACAGTTTTTTTTTCAAACCACAAAATATATCTAGTTATCTAACCAAGGAATATTGATACTCAATACTTATTTACTGTCAAGTGAAAAATTGAGCAGAAATCTTTAATAAATTTTCTACTTCAAGGTAGAGGCTTTGAAATACAGGAAAATAAAGGATCATTATTGAAATTACCTATACATCGACACATTATCTTTCAAATAAATCGAAATTAAATTTGATTATCAAGCTGGATATTCGAAAATTGAAAAACTAGTAAGTAAGGTTGCATATCTTCAATATTGAAGGGAGAGACCACTTTCGAAGAAAAGTTTGATCAAAAAGATTCAATTATGGAAATACTTTGTAAACTGAGCAAATTTTTTCATCTGATGCATGATTTATTGTCTAACTTCAAAATTGAAGGGACTCGGTTCGTTAAAATTTTTCTTAGCTTAGATATTTAAATTTGATGTTGGACAAGAAATTATTTTTTTATTTTTATCGCACGAGTACCCCAAATTCCCCCACAAAATAAAAATTTTGTTAGGCCATTATCGACCAGCGAACTGCCTATTTATAAACTAAAATTCCATCATTTTTTTCTGCATTCCAGTTGCCAAGGGAATCCAGACCCCAGACCCACTGAAAACCACCTAAATATGTCACTGATTTAATTGATTCAAAGGGTGGCAGGTTCTGGCAAAAAAGTGACTTCATATGAAATTTTGAAAGAATATTCATCATTCTGTTAAAAGAATTTAATCAGCTTGAGTGAAATTTTTGAAAAAAAAAACATTCAACAGCTGAAATTACATCACCATGTTTTCCACCATTTTAATTATTAAGAAGGTGTAGACCTGCAGACCCATTGGGCCCTTGAAACACCTCTAGAAACCCAATCAATGCAAGGAGTGGCGGGCTCAGCAGGAAAAAACATGCAATTTTATGTAAATATATTTTTTTTAAATATCTAATGCAGGAAATGGGTTAGAAAATCTGATTTTTTCACTGTAAATTTCAAAATAACTCTTCAGCAATCAAAAAAATTTACCTTCGGAGGAGTATTTAAAGCGAAATTTAATTTTGAAAAAAAAAATAAACTATCGTCGCGAATATCTTGAAAACCGGTTTGCAAAAATGAAAATTGTATATGACCTTTTTTATACATCTTTTCAAATGCTATTGAAAAAGTCATATGCGATTTTCACGTAAATGCAATATTCAAGGCGCTAGAGATGTTTGAAAACTTTGATCGCGAATATCTCAAGAACCGGTTCACAAAAAGGAAAATAGTACTGAACCTTTTTTATGCATCTTTTAAATGCCATTAAAAATGTTATATGTGATTTTCACGTAACTGCAATTTTCAAGGCACTAGAGGTATTTGAAAATTTTAATCACGAATAATTCGAAAACCGGTTCATAGGTTTTTCTCGAATTCAATAGAGTTTCGTTCTCAGTAGTACTTGATGTTTCATAAAAATTTCATTTCATTTGGTCAATTATTACGAGACTTGTCTGGACAAAACTTAAAGTATACCTACGGTTAGATCAATTTTAACTAGCTGATTTTTAAGATTCTCAAAAATCAGCTGTGATGTGCTCGAACGAAGAAGTGAGAACGAAATTTTTTTTGGATGAGTATTTTTTAGTTGATAAAATTGTGATTTTGCCAACTGATGTCCAAAAAATACCAATTTACCGACTTTCCAAATGCGGGAGGCAGCTGCTCTCTTGTCCCTTCGTTCGTACCTCCTTCAATTCCAAAGTTAGGTAACAAAAGTGACACATTTGTTCAGTTTTGGATCTATCACACATCCTCGTGATTGAAAATATGATGTTCTTATCTAAATTTTTTTGAAAGGATGAATACTTGATCCTTTAATTTTGAAAGACAGGCATATGTTCTACAAGTCTATCTGTTTTACTTTCACCAACAAAAAAAACCAACGGTACCTAATTTAATAACAAAGATTACACCCTCATAATGAAATCTTTCCCATCCATTTAACTCGTATTAGCTGAAAAATTGCCTAATCGAAGTCACGCAGCATCTCAACGAATCCTACGCCAGGCCCATGCCAGTCTCGAGGTCTCGACGTATAGCTCATTGTCAGACGAAAATTCTACCATGTTACTTTTTTGCTCGCAAATCAGTCTGCTTTCTAATGTAATCATATTAGCAGTTTATATCGAGCACGCGTTCGAAAAACAATCAAATTTTCATAACGAAATAACAACTCGCAACAGACGTATCTCTCTCTACTTGTACATTCGTACAGCATTCAAACACACGTAACCTGTGCACTATGGAGAAAAAAAATTCCAACCACACACTCGACAAAAGGTAACAATGAATCATTTGGAAACCAAAGACCTTGATAACAAAAGGTTAAAATTTTCTCGAATACGCATTGCCAAAGTCACGTCACAACAAATAACCAAATGTTTGATTTCCAAACGCCATGCCATCGGTATTTGATTATCGACGAACACGAAAAAATACACATGTTACTCGTACGTATGTAAGTACAATGGCTTCAAACTCGAAAGAGTTTTTATCATTTTAAAATCGTGTACGCGGCTCGTCTCTTAACCACACGTACGTTACGTATACATCAGATATAACTTAATGCTTTTCAAACTACGTATAAATATTTGCACTAACGTGCATTAAACTAGCGTAAACTTACCAACGAGTAGTTTTTCCGAATGAAATCGAGACTGTTTCATCTGCAAATAGAAAGAAAATAAAGTTAATAAATCTCTTATTGTTATTTAAGCGTTCGTTTTTTTTTTCAACATTAGATATCGATGAGAATTCTTAATAGTGCAAATCAATTGAAAATTTCTCCTCGGCCCATACGTATTTTCATATTTAAAAAAGAATACCCACCAATAATCTCTCCTTTCGCCATTTTTTTCCTCAATTAAAAGAATGGCTTCTTATTTAACGCAGTTCCAGTGGGTGAAAAATTTCATATAAGCTTTCATTAAGTTAATTATTTTCAAAATTACGTTACCGCGATCCCGAAAATCCCTTAAAAAAATATCCCAGCAACCATACAGTAACATTGTTTTTCGCTAGACAAAAAAATAGAATATACGTAAATTCCCTCGTTCATTTTTTTTACACGTGTAATTCAACGAGATGAGTTTTTTCAAAAAAGCAATTTTTTAAATGGCATTTTTTCTCCTCTAACGAATATTTTAATGATTAAACGACAAATATTACATACAATGTACGCATAAATAACTGCATGCTTTGCGGTTTTCAGACCAACAAAAAACCAAATACAGATGAAAACACGAAACGGTGTAACTTGTTGAAAAAATTTCGAATACATATTTCACTATAGAGTGGCAATTTTTCTTTTTGTTGGACACTTATTTTCTTTCTTTTTTACTCTGGAGAAAAATTACTGCACGCAATTTTTTGCGAATTTTTAAACCAATTTTCAACACTTCCAGTTCTACATAATTTTACATAGAAGCACACAAATACATTCTCATCGCTGAATACCACAAGCTTTCCATCACAACTAGGTAGGTATACTTCAAACTTGAATGAAATAAAAAGTAGGTACCTAATAATAATTCAATTTTGAAAATTTTAGGATTTTCAAGTTAATTTTCTAGTCAAATAAATACATTTCGATGTAAAAAAGCAAATTTAGAAAAACTATCAGATTTTTTGCTACTTCTTTAAAAACTAATTTTCACAAAACCTCCGTTCACTTTATTGAATTAATTTAGAGGGAGGGGTATACGCTGTTTCATAGGAGACGGGGGAAATGACTTTCTTTAGCCGTATTCTATGAAAAAAAAAATTTTCGATTTTTTTTTCGTTTCCGTCCCGTCTAGTTCCATTCCATCTCGCCCCACGCCAAAGTCATCTGTTTTTGTTTGAGAATACTTTCTATCAAGTTTCCGGGGCACTAAGCGAAGTATAGTGGTGCTAAAGGGCCCCGAATTTGAAAAGCTGAAACAATTGTTAAAAATCATTCTAAACCTTCAATTTAACCTTCGCTAATACGTAATGATGTCGAGATGTTTTTTAGCTTCCCTTAGATTGTCACATGAAACATATGTAAATAATTTAAAATAAACTGAAAAAAATTTAGAATTAAAAAATTTCTCAAAGCAACATGGGCATATGCTCTTTAATTAGAAAGTTGATAAAAAAATTTCATTTTTCTCCCTCTCAAGAGAAATACGAGATATGAAGTGAGAGGGTGGAGGGAAGGTTAAACTTTTTTAGTCATTTTTTTATCAAGGAGGGCTGTATTTTTATTTTTATTTTCAATTTTCTAGAAATTTGATGTACGATAAATTTCATCTGATATTTAAAATTTTATCTGTGTAAGCTAAATTTTTTAAAACGTTTTTTTCATCTTAGAAGAGACCACATACTGTGATAAGAGGTTAGAATAAATGATTATTGAATTAAAAAAATTATAAAGAGATGACATCATTTGATGAAAAAAATATACAGGGTGTTCCAGTAGAAGTGCACCGCCTTCAAATTAGAGATGCGACTACCCGAATCACATAACTGTACGTATGTTTATCGAACTCAAGATTTTGAAGGGGCAAATCATACACTCGTCTTGGTAATTTTTCAGAACGTCGAACTCCGCTGATATTATACAGGGTGTTCTGGTAATACTGTACCGCCTTCAAATCAGTGATGTAGCAACCCAAACTACATAAGTGTATACATCTTTGCCGACCCTAAGAATTGAAGGTGCAATATTATGCACTAGTCTTGGTAGATGTTTCAAAACGTCGTAACTTCGCTGATAATATGGATAGGCAATTTTTTTTTTGAAACTTTCCTATAGAACTTTTTAAGCTTTACAAACAAAATCATAGATGCTCGTCCACAATACAAAAACGCAGATTGAAAATAGAAACAA
>FIZU01051014.1:0-17813 GCA_900064475.1 Pseudococcus longispinus
TCAGATTTTCGATACGATCGATAGTTTTCGAGTTATCGTCGAAAAACCGTTTCCCAATTAGGCGCGTTTTACACTGTGCAAGTAACCGAACTTTAAACGAACTTTTTCGCAACTTTAAGCTCGACTTTTTCGACTTTCTCGCGCGCTAAACCTTCTCCTCGGCTGGCTCTATCCAATGGTGTTTTACATGTCTCCGCGTACACCGCGGTTTCAAAGATTACCGGCAACAAAGAAAATCGTTGTCCTTTTATTAAATAGATTTATCGAGACTTAGAAGCCAAGAAGTACGTAAAATATTGTGTTCTGATATGGAAAATATTCCATTCTCTCATTTTCGTTGATTTTTTTTCTCTATTAAGCTCCATGGCTCCTTACGTACTACCGTGTGGGTTTTTTTGTGCTCTTTTGATACGATTTCAAACCTGCTCGGTGCTATGAACCTTTACAAGAGTTTTGTACGTTGGCAAAATAAAGGATAAATATAGGAACGTATTTGTACGTTATACGAAGTGTATTTCGAGTAACATTTATTACGTCGTGTTTGGCGATAATTTCGCTTTCGATTGTACTCGAAACAATCTCTTTCGTTAGACAAGATTTGCGAAAGGAGAGAGAAAGAAGTGTAAGGGAAAAGGTCGTACGTATATATTTTTTTCCACGTCATGACAATTTATCTATGTATTATATTTATGAACGTATCGAGTTATCGAGCATATCGATACGACGATGGCAGTTTTTTTTTCGCCAAGAAGGAAAAGAATAAATGGGTTTGTAATATCTTATCCTGCTTCCTACGCTAGTCAACCATGTTCATGTGTTGTCGTACATAGAACGCACGTCGAGAATAATGGTATCTCTATTGAGGCGACGACCAAGATATTTCTCAATATTGATATACGTGTGTAAAAGCATTTAGGTGTGCTCGACAAATACTCGTTGTGTACCTCGATTCGTGAATTTTTTTTTCTTTTTTGATCTGTGTAAAGATATAGAAAGTGTACCCCGATTTCCTTACCTTGTCGAGAACTTGCGAGCTCGACAAACTAGTCGAAAGACCGGCTTATCAATTATTCGAAATTGAAACGATTGATGCCAAGGATTGGGAAAACCCACGCGAGAGTTTTTTTTCTACGTCGAGTAAGTCGAGAGCTTTTCTGTAGCCATCGACCTTTCTTCTTTTCCTTTTTTAAGCCGCGATGAAATCGAACGAGGAACGTACGTGGAAGAAAATCGTCAAAAAGATGAAAAATTCGAAAAAATACAACATTTAGGGATCAGAGACAAATTTTGAGGTGGTAGGGGTTTGAGGTTTGTTTGACGAGTCGAATAATAGAAAAATGAAAAGGTTGTGGTTCTTAGATGTCTGTTTTTTGAAAATATTTCAGCATCCTTGATGATTGAATTTTGGTACATGGGGCTTAAAAATCTGTTTTGGCGAATTTTTCACCTTTTTGTTACGATTGTTTACTTTTTTCCATCTCAAAATGTCGAAATTTTCAAAAGGCCAAGGCTATTTGAGATAAATTCTCTTTCTGGAACCCTTTTCGACTACGTCTTAGGCCAAGCCCTCCGAAAAGTAATACAAACGGCAAGCTATGGGCGTTGAGCCAGGCTAACAGGCGACACACATATTTACAGGAGCCAGACCATCTCAAAAACATCGAATTTTCCTTCGTTCCGTTACATTACAAGCGTTAAATTTTTTCAACGGCCGGATAACAAGCTCTGTGACTATAGAATAATTACGTGACGTCGATAAAACGTGACTAATGTACGTTATTTTTGTCGTAAAATTTTCTCCACCTCTTTGCCTCGCTCCCCAGCTCATTCTTTGTGTCACTGTCCCTCTTTCGTTCATTCTTTCCGGATTGGTGGCAGGTCGCACCTCGCAAGCCGTCATTCAAACGACCAAAGTTAACAAGCTTTAGTGAAACTTCGAGTTTTCGGTTCGAGTCGGTCGAGGTTGAACTGGTGTCGTGATCGCGAAGAAGCTCATCGTTCGCAGGTACTTTTCGTTGAGGTTTTCGCGAGTGTGGAATTGTCGAGTTGAGAGATGTAGATGTCGAATGAGCAATGGATGTGCGATAATTTGGATATTTTGATTGGTTTGGTGTCTTTGGATCGATTGTATTTGGAGTATGTATCGATTTTTTTGTCATTAACGAATGATTCCATTTCGAATTTTGTTTTTCTCTCAGAAGTGGTTGGTTTTTCTGCCAATTTGAGAAGGTATTTTTGCTGTGGTCTGGCCTGGTTTTGGGATGAGAGGGGGGGGGGTATTCATGATTTTTGATTACATATTTCCTAGAGGTTTTCATTCACATTCAGGGACGAACAGAAGTTGGATTGATATAAGTGGGGAGGGTTTGAAAATTTTGGAGTTCTGTCTCTGATGCAAATTTTCAAGGTTTTCTGATTCCACATACAATTTTTTGAAATTTTTCCAATTCAAAATTAGGGAAGGGCATAATCATTTACAAAAAAAAATCATTAAAATAATAAAAATCATGATTTAAATCATCAAGGTGAATGATTTTGCAAGGATGAGTTTCAATTTTTATGAAAATAAGTCAAAATATTGGAATTATTCTGAATTTTTGCCTTGAAAGTTCAAATATTCTTGTACAAGAATTTCTGAACTTTCAAATCTAAATCCAGAAAATCATTTTAGCGCCTTTTTATAAAATTTTCCAAGCCAAAAAATTACTCAAAGCCCAAAAAAATCTTCGGGTAACACAAATTCTCGACAGAATTTTGTGACGAATTTAGTAGAAAAAATCCAAAAAGGAAATTAATGGCACACAAATCCTGAGTACAAAAAATTAGAACACCTGAGAGAAATTTTGTGGACTATTTTTTGGGATTTATATTGATTCGAAGTCGAAAAGTCAATTTTTTCGATTTTTCCAGTCAAAAAAGTCGGTCCAAAAACCCATTTTTTAATTTATTTTCAAATCCAAAAAATCATCTGAGTAACACAAATTTGTGACTGAATATTGTGACGAATTCTTGTGACGGATCAAGTTCAAGTACTGAAATCCAAAAAAATCAGGATCTGAAATTTTTTTGAAATCTAAACGGTCAATTTTTAACATTTTTTTCAAATTCAAAAATTAATTTGAAACTATAAAAATTTTTCCACGTTCAAAAAATCATTTAGAGGAACAAATTTTTGTGATGGAGGTTCAAATTTCAAGATTTTTTTTGTGATTTAGCTCAGTAAAATTACACCATAAAAATGGAGCAAATTGCAGTTTCAGCCATCACAAATTTTATGACGTTAAAATGTTCCTTTCGGTGTCCTGATTAACCGTCAAAAAGTCTCCGAGCCTCACTCATTGGCATCTTCCCCAAATGTGGACCCAAAGTGACCCCCTCTTTGTTTTTCGCTTATAACTCTTCAAATATGCGTTAAAACAAAAAAATTATTCTGACTAAAATTAAAGCATATAAAATTTGTAACCAATAAAGTCCTATTCATTTTTTTCGAAAAGTGAACGGGTGGCGCAAAAACACGTGTCAAAATATACAAGGTGGAAAAATAATGAAATTTGTCCACTGTTCCGCGAATAGGGTACCATTTCGAGTGGTACTGCGTATATGCGAATGATGACACACCATAGACTCCAGAAAAGCCGCCATCCCTCCTTCCCCTCCAAAGTGTCTCATATGTGAACACCTGTGAACCCCCCTTTTAAAAAAATGCTAATAACTTAAGAGATTGCCAAAAAATGAAAAAAAGGTTCAAATAAACGTTGAAGAGCATAAAATTTTCTACAAAACCGCTTCATTACTTTTTTTCTACAAGTTAACTTGTGGCGCAAAAACGCTTTTCAACATATACCTACATTTAAGTGATGTCCCAAAAAATTAAAATTTTGCAGAAATCTGCAAATGCCGTGCAATTCAAAGGGAGACCATAAGTACATGACTAATGATTCATTAAAAAAGTCCTCGAACCAGCCCTTCCCCCTATGTGGACCCTTTAGTCTCCCACCAATTTTCACTCATAAGTTCATAACTTTTCAACCATGCGTCTAATTGAAAAAATGTTCAAACAAAAATTGAAGTATGTTGAATTCGCAAGAAAAATTGTCTTATTCATTTTCATCGAGAAGTGAGCGGGTGGCGCAAAAACAGCCGTCAAAATATATGCAGTGTCCCAAAAAAACATTTTGACGGTTGTTTTTGCGCCACCTGTTCACTTCTCAATGAAAATGAATAAGACCATTTTCCTTGTGAATTCAACATGCTTTAATTTTAGTCAGAATCAATTTTTTGTTTTGAGGCATATTTGAAGAGTTACAAACGAAAAAGAAAGAGGGGCCATTTTGGGTCCACATTTGGAGGAGATGCCGATGAGTGAGATTAGGGGACTTTTTGGTGGTTAATCAGGGCACCGAAAGGAACATTTTAGCATCATAAAATTTGTGAGGGTTCGAAATGCGATTTCATTTCCATATTTTATTGGGCTATTGATGATTTCCACGAATCATGATTTTCATAGTGAAAAAAATAATTTTGAATCATTCTTCACAAAATGATATTCATGATTTTCAAGAATTTTGAACAATTTTCTATGATTTTGATTTAAAAATTTATTTTTCATTAAAATATCCTATTTTTTGGTCCCGAGGGTAATGAGATCCCCAGAACCCGCCTCCCTCCCAATGGCCTGGAATTTTATGTTTTCCAAAGAAGCATTTCAATTTTTTACACTTTTAATTGATGAAATACTTAGTCGTGGTCTGAAAAACTCTTTTGCTCGCTTCGTAGGCGTTGAATGGTTAATTCGACTACCAACTGTCGAATGATTTGAATTTCCTTTGTAATTAGATTTTCAATTTTAAGGCATAAAATGAGATATTTTGCAAAAGTTTACGCCTTAGGAATCGTTTCCCCTCCTTCCACCCCTTCTTTCGATTTAATACAACTTCACGATGCTGGACGAATTTGAATTAAGGCGCGAATGAGGCTTTCAAGGTCTTTTGAATGAGGCTGGAAATAAGTGGATTTTCAGCGTCTTAATGCTCGCTTCTTTTGCCAAGGTCTTTTATCTTTTTTTTTTGCTCATCGTTTCCGTCGAATGAGTAATCAACAACTAAGCATTTTAAGAAAGTTGAACGAAATTTCAATACAATGTTTTTAATCTTATTTCCAAATAAATTGGTTTCCATTTCTTAGCTTAAAACTATGCTAAGAGTGAGGGTGAGTGGGGGGAAGGTATCAAAATTCTTATACGAATAAAAATTTCAGCAAGAGAAAAAAGGTCAGTAAAGTAATTTTTTTTTCGAAGACCGAAGACGCATCGCTGAGAAATTTTTTTTCATAAAATTCGAAAAATTTCTAGTTTGAAATTGGCGATTGATGTTGAATTTTTTGTCAACTTTTATCAAGGTTTGGAATTTCAAGAATGAAACAGCCTCTCTATCGATGTCGTCTTTTTCCTATTTATACTGTGATAGACATTTTCCCTCTTTCTCTCCCTCAGCTCTGTCATATTTCGAAAAATTTGAAGAAAAAAATGTGTAGCTTATCGACGTATGAAAGTCGAAACTTGGCCTATGAAAGAGAAAGAATTATGGCGAAAAGAGAAGGGCTAATGACGTCTGTTGGAAATAAGTAAAAAATTACCAAAAAAATAACTCTTTGACGTGGTATGTCTTGGTCACCTTGTGCCCTTCGGTTGTAATTTTCTTTTTTGAAATATCGGAAATGCATAATTGTGTCGAGTTGATTTTATACATTTTTCTAATTGTTTTTTTCGTCGTGTTGTGACGTAATGAGAGAAAATTTCGCTAGAAAAAAAATAAAATAAGAATTAATTGTTTTGTATTTTCAAATGTATTGATTGATCGACTCGAAAATTCGCAAATTTGAATCAAAAACTTCTAAATTTTGTTATTTTTTTCATACGTAGAGAGTTTGTTACTTCCTTGAATTGATTGGGGCTTTCATAATTCAGTTCATTTGCAAAAAGTCTTAAAAATTGCGCCAACTCCTTTGTCAATTGAGAGAAAGTTCATTTGTAGAAGCATAATTTTGGATAGATTTTGAAACATACGAGTATGAAAGCACACCAATTCCATTATTGAGTCAATTAAGTTTAATTTTTTTTTCAAAAATTGACAAGAAATTCATTTCAAACCCTTCAGAGTGATTTTAACCCAATTTGAAAAAGTTCCTCTTCCTCTCCTAATTATTTTTTCTTCGTCTACGATGATTTTAAATTTTCATAGCTTCGTCGCTTTCCACAAAATGAGCTTTTTTTTCGCCAAGGAAGAGAAAAGAGAACGAGGAAATTAACGTACTAAATTCCTCGTTATGCATGCATTCGTTAGTACATGAACTTGAACCAGGGAAGTGTGCACATCACGTGCTGATGTAGTAACAAGCTACCAGCGAATTAATTTTTACGAATATTTTCGTAATGAAGAAGTCTGGCCGGAGCTTAGGGTAATTACGATGTATAAACGACGAAATTTTGGTACCAACTTTGATGTTTTTTCAAAACTGCAATTCGTGATATCTGAACACGAAGGTTTTTCTATTCACGCCATTGCCATTGCCATTGCCAATGCCAGCGCTGAATTTTTAAATAATTTTTTCGCTTAGGTGTATTTATTATGCGTGCGTATGTACTTACGTATTTTTCACCTGCGGTTATTTTCGTCTCTCGTGTACTCTTCGTCGTCTCTCATTCTCTCCGTAGTTTTTTTTTCAAGCTTCGTCGTATGGTTCTTTATTAATGATAATAAATGTCACAAGCTTGTTCGTATTGCCGTTGTAGTTGTACTCGTCACCACCTCACTGCACTTCACCGTCCATTCGTGTTGTTTTTCTTTCTTTCTTTTCGTTTTTTTTTCACGTACGTACCATATCAGCTGATTTTTAAGGTGGTTTTGGGTTTGTTCGTTGATTAAAGCTCATTGTGTTCGGTATTAATGAATTTGCGTGTGGTATTTGGCACATAGGCGGGGTGTGGTGTGCGGTTAACGTCATTTCGCGGCACGACCGGGCTTGGCGCTCGTACCATATGTTTTTTTTTTCGTTCAGGGGTTATACGAGAGTCAACCTGATTGAAAATGAGAATATGTAGCGTGTAATTTCGAGTGACGGAGGTGTGACCGTGGCCAGAATCGTGTATTGTTTTTGTTGGCCGGACACCAGAATCAGTTTTGGGGCAGGTAGGTCGAATTGGGATGTGATTTGAAGGTGTGAGGATTGGTGCGTGTGTTTGAAATGTGTGGGAAAGCTGACGTTGGGGTTTCGAATTGGAATACGTTTTGATGTTTGGGTTTGAGTGGAAGTTGCATAAGGAGTTCTCAATTCTGAGCGTCGGTTTCTTGAAAAAAAGTGGCAGTAGAGAAATCTCGAAGTATTTAGAGAATATTCAGATTCTAAGTGATGACAGAGTATGCAAAAATCGTTCTTTTGAGAACCAGAGATTATTTATACGCTATACAGTTTTGAATAAATTGCTTAAGAAGTTGTACGGTGAGGTCAATGGCCCTACAAAAGAATATAGCTATGTTTTCCATGAAATTCTTGGGGTAATTGGTGTTTTGAAATGCATATGTTCGATTTCTGTACCAATTAATCATTTTCTGAACAAAAAATTTGATTCGTCGATTTTTTAAAATGATTGAGTTATCGATTTTTGATATTTTTGATTGATCAATTTTCATAAAATTTTTGATTTATATATTCAAGCATGAAATTAGTTGATTAATTATCGATTTTGGAAATATTTTCGATGTAGACTATCGATTATCAGTTTTGGAATTTTTTTTTGATTTATCAATGTTTGTATGTTTATTCTATTAAATCGATTTAGAAAAATCGATTATCGATATTGTTCTTGATCGATTAATTTTTCGATTTATCAATTTCATTTCCATAGAATATTTGATTAATCGATTCAAGAAATTGGTCGAATTAATCAATGTTGAAACAGTTCGACTTTCTGATTATCGATTTTTCTGAGATTTTCATTCTATCGATACTTCATCGTTCACTCCGTTCGTTGCATCGATTTTCGAAAAAAAATTCGGTCAATTCCTAGGCTCATTAAAAAGGTACCTAGGTAAGTATTTAATTTATTGATTTGCAATAATAATTGAATGATCAGTTTTAAGAGAGAAATTCGATTTATCGATGGTTTTGAATTGAATGGGGTTTAGAATAACATTCGATTAATTATGTGCTTGGTCTATCAATTTTTTGATTAATCGATTTATATTAAGTGTTATTTTAATTGATCAATTTTGAACAAAATTTCGATTTTTCGATTATTGATTTTGAATAAAATTTCAATTTTTCGATTATCGATTTTGAACAAAATTCCAATTTTTCGATCATCGATTTTGTACAAAATTTCGATTTTTCGATTATCGATTTTTGAACAAAACTTTGATTTTTTGATTATCGATTTTGAACAAAATTTCGATTTTTGATTATCAATTTGAACAAAATTTTTGACTATCGATTTTGAACTTTGAATAAAACCTCAATTTTTCGATTATTGATTTTGAACAAAATTTCAATTTTTTGACTATCGATTTTGAATAAAATATTATTAAATTGTATAAAACCTCAATTTTTCGATTATTAATTTTGAATAAAATTTCAATTTTTTTTTTTTGATTATCAATTTTGAACAAAGTTTCGATTTTTCGATTATCGATTTTGAACAAAATTTCAATTTTTTGACTATCGATTTTGAACAAAGTTTCGATTTTTCGATTATCGATTTTGAACAAAATTTCAATTTTTTGACTATCGATTTTGAACAAAGTTTCGATTTTTCGATTATCGATTTTGAACAAAATTTCTATCGATTTTGAACAAAGTTTCGATTTTTCGATTATCGATTTTGAACAAAATTTCGATTTTTCGATTATCAATTTTGAACAAAATATTATTAAATTGAATAAAACCTAAATTTTTTGATTATTGGTTTTGAATTTTGATTATCGATTTTGAACAAAGTTTCGATTTTTCGATTATCAATTTTGAACAAAATTTCGATTTTTTGATTATCAATTTTGAACAAAATATTATTAAATTGAATAAAACCTCAATTTTTCGATTATTGATTTTGAATAAAATTTCAATTTTTTGATTACCGATTTTGAACAAAATTTCGATTTTTCGATTATAAATTTTGAAAAGAATTTTGATTTTTCGATTATCAATTTTGAACAAAATTTCGATTTTTTTATTATCGATTTTGAACAAAATTTCGATTTTTCGATTATAGATTTTGAACAAAATTTCGATTTTTCGATTATCGATTATGAATAAAATTTCGATTTTCGATTATCGATTTTGCAAAATTTCGATTCATCGATATTTCTACGTTTACTCCGTTGAATCGATTTCTGAAAAAATTTACTCAATTTGTGTGCCTATGCCTATGAAATATTTGATTTCTCGATTTATGAACTTCATCAAAAGTTATAGATTTTGGAAAAATTTTCGATTCATCGATGGTTTTATGTTAAATTACTCGTAGGTATTTACTTAACTATATCGATTTTTGAAAATCATTTGATTAATTATACTCGATCAAATAATTTGATCAATTTATCGAATTTTACATACTTATTCCTTTATTTGCTTCCTAGTTTTCTCAATTCCCACTTTTGAATTATTATTCTGATGTCTGATGAGTTTTAACAAATTAGTAGGTACTCCATTCATCAATTTCTTGCGAAAAATTTCCCACCAGTCGATTTCATTCGCCTATTTCAATCAACACTAACGAACTCTATCTTTCTTTTTCTACCAGGAAAACGAGTCCTACGATTTAGCAAAATTTTTATGATTTTTTTTACTCTTCTCGTTTTTAAAGTTGCGTAGCACTTGTTATAAAAGTTTTTCAAATTTTGACAAAATACTTAATTTTATTACTCTTCCTTGAAAAGAAATATCTTATACAAACTTTTTGTAGATAGAGCTTTCGGAATATTCTTATGAATAATGATGTTTATCTTTGATGGCTTGTGAACTTGGAAAACTTAAAGTTGTGTTGTTTTTCACGATAAAATGTTTGAAAAAAGGGAGAAATATTTCCATTGTAATTTGTAAGATAGGAATAATTTGGATTAGTATTTTTTTCATTTGAATTGCGAAAACACTTCGATGGAAAAAAACACTGATCGATATTTCTTCATTTTGATTTTTTCAAAACACGAAGGAGGAAAAATGTTTGTATTTGAAGGTTTCCGAGATTGTCGAATTCGTCTAAGAAATTTCACATCTTTTTCATTTTTTTTTTTTGGTCTCTCTCTTCTCTTCTTTTTTTGTTCATCTCGTCTGATTGTTGTAGGTTTTCCATTACGAAAAGAAATATCTAAAGATAAATTAATCCGTTGGAAAATTATGAAATAAACGCGTATAAATAGCACGTTCGTGGTTTGGAAAGAATTTTTCCAATTTTTTTTTACACGAATACCTACATTGTAGCTCGTTATCCTCGCACGTCGCGTACGCATGTACAAAAAAAATCAAGAAATACTACTAATGGTAGTTTTAAAATTAGAATTTTTAATACGCGATTTACTCGCATTGGTAATACAGCGACCTACGAGCGTAATTATATTAAAACGACGAATTAATAATTTAAAAACACATGGCGCAATAGAGGCACCTAATGAAGAAGCAATCATCGATGATTGTTTTGACGTAAACATATCGATACGAACGATGATACTCGTATTATTAATATTTTTTTGTCAATTTTCCAAGAAATAATTCTAAACGATGCTCATCGAGTTACGATGAAAAAAAAAACAATATGGACTTGTGGTTGAAATATCGTAATATACTCGTACGAAATAGGATATTTTTTTCTCATTAACTGGTTCCGGGTTTAAACGCCTTTGAAACCTTTGAAAAGGTCACAACGTTGGCGGGGAATACGAGTAAATCGAAGCAGATAATGGTACAATGGATTTTTTGCGCCTTATTATTCACTTACTACAGGGACGTCTCGGTATCCATGAATAAAGAAAGGCTGTTCTCTGTCTGTCTGTGTATCTTTTTCAATCGACAACGAGAACAGAGCCAAGGAGAGATGGTTTTTCTCCCTCTATATAAACAAAATACTCTACGTATACTTCGCGTACATATATTACGTAGCCTAAACAGACTCTGCAAAGAGAAAAAGACGACCGGCGAAAAAAAAAAAAGATACAGTCCGCGAGGTACTACAGAAAACCAGTATCCTACTATAGGATCTAGTAAAAACCGAATCATTGGTTTTGAAGATGTGTACGAGTACGATGAAAGAAGAGAGCAGGGTATTGTAGGAATGCATCTCGGTGTAACGTGCGTGTGTATTTGTGCGATGGTGTGAGTAAATACTACGAAACCGTGAACAGAGATCTTTGTGGAGACCAGAAGCAGCATCGAAGTGTAGATCCAGCGCCAGCCTCATTCTTGTAATCTTCGCGGTTCGTATCGAACGCGCGTTGTCGCCGGTGTTTTGTCAGGTGTTTTTCACGTACGTAGTAGTTTTTTTTACTGGCGGAATTTTCGATTTCGAGGTATCGCACGATGTGTTGGGAATTTTACGAGTTGAAGTTTTCCTCTAGAGATTTTTTTCGAGTAGTGTTCGATGAAATGTTGTGTTGTGGTGAAATCGAATAATTTTATTTCAAGCGGTGGAAATTTTTTCGGGTTTGTGATGTGTTTGTGAACTCCAGTGACCTAAGAGGTATTGTAAATCGAGCTGTTGTTTGGTATAAGTCGAACGTCGACAAAATTTTTATCGTTTTGAAATAGGCTGACGTTGCAGATCTCGCAGATTTGTGATTTATCGTTGATACGCGAACGTATCGTAGTCAGATTTTTACCTCATCGCGTTGAATTTATGTTGAATGATCGATTGTGTTATGTTGTGATGGTGCGACGATTTTTTTCGCTGTCGTGAACCGAATTTCCACGTGGGTGACTATTCGATCAAATAATGAGAAGAATGAGTCAGTTGTAAGATTTGAAGAAGTTTTCAGAAATAGTGTTATTATGATAAAGGTAAGTTTGTGGTTGGGAATCGAGAATTTAAAGTTGGGAGGAGGATGTAAATGCTTTAGATGAATTTTTAATACTGGTATTCGATTAGAGATAAATTGTGAGATGAACAGTTCTACTTGTGTGAGGAATTTTCTTTGGGGAGGGTGAAACGATATGGCTAGGGGAAGTTCAATTCATCAAAAATGAAAGGAAATCGTGAATTTTTCTAGAATTGACTTCAAATTTCTGTTTTTGACAAAGGGTTGGTATCTAGTTAAGAATTATTGAACCGGTTTCAAAAATATTATTGAACTTTGAAAAAAAATTACCAATCTGAAAATACTCTACTTCTTTTGTTTTGTGCAATTTTGTTGGGAAAGCGAGGGTGGTTTGGCCGAGAAAGTGATGTAAGAAAGGGAGGGCGGAATTAGGGAGAAATTGCGTCATATGATGAAACCAGTTGTTCGGGTATGGGGACGTTCGAAGGGTAGGTTTATTCTTACTTTTCGATCGATTTTTGATAGGTAAATGTTTGCAATCCATTGATTCTGGTTTCACAAAGAAACATAAGTCAGTCAAAAATGCTCCCTTTTTGCTCAAAAACCACTGGATATTTTTCAAAAATTCATCAAAAAAACTATTTAGTTTTCAACACTCTGCAATTTTTGTTTAGATTTTTTTTTTAAATTGTCAGCAGGTTGAGAACCATTGAACCGGTTTTTGAAATTGTACCTAATAAGAAATTATCGATTTTTTCGAAGTTTTATGATGAAGATACCCTTCGTACTTTTATTTTTTTTAATTTTATACAGATTGGAAACCATTGAACCGGTTTAAAAAATGTAACTTTTGAAAGATTATGGATTTTTTGAAGCCTTATTCTTGTTAGCTCACATAGAAGATCTATTGAAAATGAAAAAAAAAACTTTGCCTGCACAAATCACGAAAACTAAGCGTTCTTAAAAAAAACTAATAGCTCTTAGCAGAAAGAAAATTTCAAGCTCTACTATTTTGATTCTTAGCATTTTTTTCGTAGCACCTTTGGTTTGGACAAAAAATCCATGTTTATGAGAATTTTTTTCACTTTCAAAACCATTGACTTTGTATATGGTCTAAATTTCCCATAAACATAGATTATATGGCCAAACTAATGGGTCCTACGAAAAAAATGCTAAGAATCAAAATTATAGGGCTTGAAATTCTCTTTCTGCTAAGATTGATGGATTTTTTCATAAGAGGCTTACTTTTCGAGATTTTTGCAGCTGAAGTTTTTTTTTCATTTTCAAAGCATTTTTCTTGAAATATTTTTCATATTAATATTTTTTGATAAATTGTCCGAAGATTGGGGACCATTGAACCGGTTTCAAAAAATTTAACCAATTTGAAACTATGAATTTTTGAAGCTCTATTAATTTTGTTCGAAATATTTCTCATTTTTCTATGTTTTGAAAAATTATTCAAAGATTGGAAATCATTGAACCGGTTTAAAAAGTATAACTTTTGAGAAATTATGGATTTTTGAAAGCTTTATGCATGAATTTTTGAAAGCTTTATGCATGAATTTTTTAAAACATCTCATATTTCCATTTTTTGAAAAATTGTCCACAGATTGAGAACCATTGAACCGATTCAAAAAATTTAATTAATTAAAAATTATGGACTTTTTGAAGCTTTATAAATGTTGCTTGATATATTTTTCATTTTTCTGTGCTTTGAAAAATTGTCTCAAGTTTGGGAATCATTGAACCGGTTTTAAAAATATGACTTTCGAAAAATTATGAGAAATTATGGAATTTTTAAAGCTTTATTCATATAAATTTTTCTTGAGACATTTTTCGCATTTCTATTTTTTGAAAAATTGTCCACAGATTGAGAACCATTGAACCGGTTCAAAAAATTTAACCAATTCGAAACTATGAACTTTTGAATTCTATCAATTTTTCTTGAAATATTTTTCATATTAATATTTTTTGACAAATTGTCCACAGATTAAGAACCATTGAACCGGTTCCAAAAATTTAGTCAATTAGAAATTATGGACTTTTTGAAGCTTTATAAAATTTGCTCGATATATTTTTCATTTTTTTATGTTTTGAAAAATTGTTCAAAGTTTGGGAATCATTGAACCGGTTTTAAGAATGTGACTTTTGAGAAATCGTGGATTTTTGAAAGCTTTATGTATCAATTTTTCTTGAAACATTTTTCATATTTCCATTTTTTGAAAAATTGTCTACAGATTGAGAACCACTGAACAGGTTCAAAAAATGTAAATGATAACAAATTATGTATTCCTTGGTTTCTTATAAATTTTGCTCGAAATATTTTTCATTTTTCTATATTTTGAAAAATTGTCCACAGATTGGGAGTCATTGAACCGGTTTAAAAATGTAACTTTTGAGAAATTATGAATTTTTGAACGCTTTATGCATAAATTTTTCTTGAAACATTCTTCATAATTCTATTTCTTGGAAAATTTTCCATAAATTGAGAACCATTGAACCGGTTCAAAAAATGTAACAATTGAGAAATAATGTATTTTTTGATGCCTTATAAATTTTGTTCGAAACATTTTTCATTTTTCCATTTTTTGAAAAATTGTCCACAGATGGAGAACCATTGAACCGGTTTAAAAAAATGTACGTTTTGTTGAAACGTGGTTGAAATATTTTTAATTTCAGGTCCCGTTTCGGGGCCATGATTTAACTGGTTTTTCGAAGGAAATTTGTACCTTTTGGTGATTTACGAAGCATCCTGTCTTTCATGTTTTTGAATTGGAATTCTTGACCTGTCGAAAATACAATTTTCCTTTTTTTTCGGTCGAAATTTGAATATTGCAATTTTCTACGAATAGCTTTAGCAGTTCCTAGTTTTTGAGCATCATATTTGGATAGTTTTGGAAAAAAAAAATCAAATAAATGGCTGAATTAGCAAAACTTTTGTGTAGGAATTCGAGAAGCGATTTTGGAAAATTATCATTAGTATTTTCTTATTTAGAAGCTGGGTTGAAGGGAGGGGGAAGGATGAAGCAAGTAAAATATTTTTTGTGATTATTTCAGGCTCTGGTTTTCTTATTATCATCATTAGAATTATGAAATTTGCCATTTTTGGGACCCCTGGGGCCCCTTGAAAAATTGCATGATGATTTTTTGATTTTCTTACCGAAATTGCTAACCAAGAAATGGAGCTCAGAAGGAAAATTTGCTAATCATTGCTGATTTATCTGGTCTCTCTTTCAGTCCTTTGAGAGAAGGGCACAGGAGTTGGGAGATGATGGATTTGGGAAAGCTGAAGACCTTCTTCAAAATTACCCTTGTGTTAGAAATTTTACTCCTAATCATGATATTAACCTTGTAATTTTATTTCTGCGTTAAATTTTGGTAACTGGAAGTCAAATTCTATACGAGAACATTACTTTACGATTCAAATTTTCTTCTTATCCAATTTGGAGAACAATTGCTCAAAATTTATTCCGTATTTCGAGTCAGGAGCCAAAATTCTGCAAGTATTTGTCAAAAAATCCTCAAATTTTGAATCACAATCGATTTCGAAGTTCATAAAATAGCTCGTGTCCCTCAGAAGGCCGAAATTATGTTGGAATTTCAATTCAACCTGGTCGTATATACTCGATCCTTGCATTACACATTCTTCAATGTTTCGATGACCACTCACTCGTTCGTATCAAAACCAGAGGTCTCTCGTCGAATACCAAATTGCAATTTATATTTTCAAAATAATCCTTCATCATTCTGGCCGGAAACATGATCGGAATTTTTTTGCACATTCGATCCGATCGTACATTTGGGCAGCATATTTGGAAGGGTGATTGAGGAAGGTGTTGTAACCTTGCGCGTATAAATATTAATAGTATTTAAGGAGAGACGCAGGAGAGGACAAAGGTCACCTGGTACGTGTACACAAACACATTGACGCCGCTCGTATATCTGTAGGTTGACGCATTAAATACTATTTGTTGCTATTAGCAGTGGGTCAGGTAGACTAGAAGGAAAGACGAAGCAAACGAGAGAGAGAGAGATGGAAAAAAGGGCGACGACTGGCCAAATGAATTAGTATTCCGGTCGCGAGATTACATAATGCGTAATTCGACCATTGTTTCGGCTCTTTCGTCTCCTTTTTTGGTTCGTCAGCCCAAAACCACGTTCGATTGACTGAACCGGTGACTGGTGGGAGGGTGGACGGAGTGTCGATGCCGGTGATGAATGTATTCATGTGTAGTACTCGAGAATGAGAAGCTGAATTGTGTGTCGTGTATTTAAGAGGAAAAAAAAAGATGCTTGTGCCTTTTTCTTCGTATATACTTATAACTCGTAGCTGGTAGACCTGCGTGGAATGATGTGTGAGAGGGTGTGGTGATGTTATACGTATAAATATCTCGCGTATTATATTTAAATGAACTGCCGCAAGAAACTGGTTGAGGGTGAGGTAGGTCTCGGAGACTTGTTTTACCAGATTGCTGCTATGCTCGGGTACCTCTAGTATATCGGTACCTGTTGAATTATAGTCTTGAGCTCGAATACGTACAGCTCTTTACGAGATGTACGCTATTGAAAGGTTGTAGGGAAAGAATTTTTTTTTTTTACAAATACCTTCGTATATCTCTGCGGTTCGATGGTGTAAGGTTTCAATGTAATAAATTCCAAATAAAATGTAATGGAAAATGAAGGCGGATTTTTTCTCCTTCGTTTAACCATTCTGAACGATTGTACGAGACAAGAAGTGAGTTGGAATGGGAAATATCTCAATTATTTTTGATACTCGTATGTTTTATAAGAAGTGTACTTTGACATCGACGACGTTGTGTATGGTTAATGCTTCGTAGGATGTTCGGCTTGAGTAATGTCATTCGTCGGGGGAGCGGAATTACCTTTGTTTATATCACTCCGACATGTTTGACAGATAACCGAGTCTGTCCACGTTTGATGTGTATGTAGATTTATGAAGCTCGTAAATTTTCAAAACCATATCGAACTAAGTAATACAACGTGTGGTTGTCGTGTGTCTTTGATGTGGATGCTGCGTCTGTCTGTCTGGCAGAGCTGGGCCATGTGCAGGCGAAAGATTAGATCATGTTTTAAAATTGATGCCCGGTTTGGAAATTATTGTTTCTATTCGATTACGAAATGGTTGTCGCGGTTGGTCGATGGGCTTGTGCAATTCAGTTACATTTTTTGAACGAGTGGTTGGCAAATCATTTCGTAGGGAAGATGGATTTTCCAGCTCGAGAGTGGCTGAAGAAGTTTGGGGAATTTTCAAATTGGAGGATTTGCATTATTTCAATGATTGTCGATGTCAATCATAGATTTAAGCTATTTTGAACCGAAGTTTATAGATTCTCATTTTGAAAAGAGTTGCTGGGTTTATGGGGGTGATTTGGCCCTGAACACCGAATTTTAAATTATGCAGTGGAAGTTGGTCTTCATGGTCTAAAACCGCTGTGACAAAATTTTTAGCTCGATACCTCAACTCTAGTCCCATCTAGGGGGGTTAAATGTGGATTTTCGTTGAAAATTTCCATTTTTGCAGTTTTCAACCGAATTTTTTCAAACTTGCAAGGATGGTAGATAGTATCAAGGGTGATTTTTGGAATTTTTTGAAAAAAATTTTGAGACTTTTTTCTAGGTTAAATGGACATTTTAAGCTTTCCAAGAGCCATTTTGGTAACTCCTTTCAGAGACGCAATTCTGAAAAAAATATATATTACGTACTTAGTCTAGATGTACAGCCCCATATTTTTGTAGAACTTGATATCGTGGTGTGTCATCTTCAAAAATGCAAAA
>FIZU01051015.1:0-19422 GCA_900064475.1 Pseudococcus longispinus
GCCAATTTGGGAACTCACAACCTCTTCAAGATGACCTAAGGGCCTAAAAATCATGTCTGTTCTTGTTTCAAGTTGATATCTCTCAAATACTACAATTTCAGCAAAATCGAGAAACTTTGATTTTTTTTTCAACTTATTTCAGGAAAAAATTTTTCCAAGTCCAATTCATGAAAAAGAGCAAAATAAAATTCAAAGTTGCTCAATTTTGCTGAAATTGTAGTATATGAGAGATATCGACTTGAAACAAGCCCCGAAATTATTTTTAGGCCCCTAGATCATCTTGATGAGGTTGTGGGTCCTCAAAATAGCGTTATTCAAGTACGAGTATTTCAAAAAAAAATGGGGAACAGGGAAAAAATGAACGAATTTGGTTCAAAAGATGGTTGATGGTGTATTTTTGTGTTTTATTGATATATAGGCGGCCCATCCCCCTAGCTGTTGTTACTTACATACAAACCAATAAAACTTATTTTTCGTTAAAATTTTCATTTTTTAATCAAAATTGGAATTTTTTTGTCAAAATTGTCATTTTTGGTCAAAATTATGGTTTTTTGTCATTTTTCATTTTCCAATTAAAACTGTCATTTTTGGTCAAAATGGTCATTTTTTAGTCAAAATTGCCATTTTTGTCATTTTTCATTTTCCAGTCCAAACTGTATTTTTTTTAGTCAAAATTGCTATTTTTTTGTCAAAATTGTCATTTTTGGTCAAAATGGTCATTTTTTAGTCAAAATTGCCATTTTTGACATTTTTCATTTTCCAGTTCAATTAACTGTCATTTTTGGTCAAAATTGTCATTCCAAGGTAAAAATTGTTTTTTTTTGTAAAAGTTATCGTTTCAAGGTAAAAACTGCCATTTTTAGTCAAAAACTTCATTTTTTGTCAATATTATCATTTTTTGGTCCAAACTGTTATTTTTTATCAAAATTGTAATCTTTAGGTCAAAATTGTCATTTTAAGGTAAAAATCGTTATTTTTGATCCAAATCGTCATTTTTTGTAAAAATTGTTATTTCAAGCTAAAAATGAAGTCACTTTTAGGATTTTTTAAAAATGTCATCAACATACAGTCTGACAAAATGCCAGCGTTACGGGCAGGCGGACAGACGGACACGTCGTGGATTTTATATATATGGATTTCAAGAAAAAAATTTTTCGACCAGAAATGACTGATTTAAGGGGGAAAAATGGACGAAAAAATCGACTGCCAAAAATGGAAATTTTTTACGAAAATCGGCATTTTAACCCTCCAGAAGGACCATTCGGTGCTCAGGACCAAATCACCCCTATAAACCTGGCTACGCTCTTTCTCGGAAATCTCGTAAAACTGGTTGAAATTTTCACAAAAATTATTATGAAAAAAGTCATCAAAATTGTTGAAAGTATTTCGTTTTTATTTTTGTTCGAAAAGTCAATAATAAATCTGAAAAATTTTCCAAGTCCAAAAAAGTTTGACAAAATGTCTAAAAGTCATCGTCTAGGAATTTCGTGACGGTTTTTACGGACACGAAAAATGGACCAAAAATTTGGACAAAAAAAATGGACACTATTTTAGGATTGACCCCAGCCATTAAACATATCCATGTCAAAATGAGGGGAACTGTTATAAAAATTGAAAAAAATCGATAAAAATATTCGAAAATTTCATCAGAGTTGCTGAAATTGTCATAAAAACTGATGAAAACATTGTAGATATTGTCACAACTTTGTGAAAACTGTCGAAAATATCGTAAAACTTGTTGAAATTTCTACTAAAATTCATCTAGGTAAAAATCCAAAAAAAAAAATCCGGAAAATTATCGTAAAAATTGTTAGAATTCAAATCGATTATTTCCTAATTCGGTTCGACGAGGATTAGATTGATTTTGGGTGATGATGATGGTCGATTTTGCGAGGATTTTTTTTCAAATGGAAGTTGGTCTGTTTGTACGATTTCTTTGCGTTTGTATTTAATAATCTTTAATTCTGCGAATAAAACGTAATCCATCGTTGTACGTATATGTAAATCTTCGCAACGAAGATTCTCGTGATAAATTATTCCATTTGGTTGGATTATTTATCGAAAAATACACATACGAATAAATACGTTATGTTTCGACTTGTATTCCTAAAGCAAGATAAATACGATTTATCTTCCTCTCGTCTCGACCTTCTCGTACATATTCGATTCAAAAACTGCGATAATTATTATCATCTGGTTGGGTTTTCATTCGGACGATGTTGCGGCTTCGATTACGCCATGTTTTTCTCCTATCGAAACATTATCATCGGGTACAAAATCTGTTGTTTTTTCCTCTATTCTATTCGACCAGTTCACGTGCCCTTCTCGTGATTTAATTTTTCGGTCCTACGAAACGATAAAAATGAACGGAAATCGGCCAAAATGGAAAATAATTTTCGAAATGATATTAAACTCGGAGTACCTCACGTAATTCGGATGATAGTATGTTCGAGATTCAGATTATTACGTGTTTACTGCTGCCGAGCGACGTTAATGGCGTGTATACGATAATCATTTTACGACGATAATAAATTACAATCGTTTGTCGATACTCGTGCAATGTGCGAGTGTAATTCGAACGAAAAATCGAGCATATGCACGAAGATGGCGGAGTGGCTGAAGAGGCCAACAGATCGGTGGATTGTAAAAACGATGGCAGCTTGAGTTTTTGGATGGTTTCGTCGAAAACAGCTGTATAAATATCGAATGTCGAGTATAACTGGATGATTGATGCTGCGATGGGATTTTTTGGTAGAAAACTTGAATAAAATCGTACTCTGGAGTTCGATCGATGTCGATTTGGGTCTCATTATCAATGAATCGACCGAAACGATGTATTTTTCGTTTTTTTTCCCCGCTGAGATGAGAAAATAACGTGATTTTATCGAAAAAATAAAGATTACCGTAGCTCTCGAGGTACTTTGGCGTACGTTTATGACGTATAGATATATCTACACGATGCTGAAAATGTTACACAGGTGAGCAGAGCAGGCGACGATGACGACGACGTGTACCTTGTACTTGTACGTACATCTACATAGGTTGTTGTTCGAATTTCGACATTCGACCACGTCGATTTCAACCGGTCTTGGGCGGATTAGGAATATTTTGTTGTCTGTTGAGCCGTAACTGTGCCTCCGCCTTGTGTACTCGTATTTGTATTTGTACTTACGAATTTTTTGACGCTGTGTGGAGTATTTGTTTGGTTGTGTGCGCGCGTTCCGTTCGTCTCTCGCCTATACTCGTCTTATATCCGGTTTGATTTTCTATTCTGTTAGATACTAGTACTACAACCAGACCACTTGATGTGGAAATGGTACGTGTCTGCAGCAAAATTGAGATGATGCCAGGCGCAGCGGAAATATTGCTTGGGAAATGACGATCGGTTTGGATTGCTTGGTTTGAAAATCAATGATTTGAAGCCAATGAAGTCGTGATGATATTTATGTGGGGATTTTCCATTGCTAAATCGAATGCGGGAGGCTGGGAATATGAGTTTTGACATTGAATGTTCGATTTAGATGGTGGAATTTTCCTGTAGACGTGTTTTCAAGGAAGAGGGTGAGGGAGAGTTGTACGTGGATATGGTTTTGGACTGAGGGGGGCAATTTATCATGTTTTAGGGAAAAACGTTTCAGGGAAAGAGTTTTAAAATTTTTCATGAAAAGAACCGTCGTGATTCATTAATCGAAGTCATTTTTAATCATTTTTGGCTTTCTAAGAATCAAGATTATTTCAAATTTTCATGTGTCAATGAAATTATTCCTATTCGTCGTCTCCCAAAATCTTATTTTTCAATGAAAAATTGATGTATCGTTTCTTCGATACCTTAAGATTAGGAAAACATCAAGATACTAATTCCAAATTCATGTTTACCAAAAATTCAAAAAGAATTTTTTAAGGTATGATATGGGGGGGGGGATAATTTCTAAACACAAGTCATGAGAAACTCCCCGATATTTCAAAGTCTTTACGTATGATCCGGGGTCATCATAATTTTTCAGGAAAGAAAAAATTCAAGAATAGTGCAATTTCGACTGAAAAAAATCCAAAAAACCTGAAAAATATAAGTGTTGAAAAATGACAAAACTTTGATTTTTTCAGTCTCAAATTTGAAATCTATTTTTTAAAAAAATTGAAAAATCTTTAAAAAATGACAAAATTTTGATTTTTTGTCCCAAATTAAAAAATTCTTTTCTAAAAAAAGTGGAAAAAATGTCTAAAAAAGTCAAGAAGTGAAATTTTAATTTTTTTCTGCTCAAAACTTGAAACAAATTAAAAAAAAAATTTTTTAAAAAGTGGAAAAAATGTCAAAAGAAATTTCAATTTTTTCTGCCCAAAACATGAAACAAATTGCAAAATTATTTTTTTTAAAAAAGTGGGGAAAATGTCAAAAAGTGAAATTTTAATTTTTTTTACCCCAAAACTTGAAAATTTGTGGACTTTGAGATTGACGCCTAGATATACCATCAAGCATCAAAGTCCACAAATTTTCAAGTTTTGGGGGAAAAAAAATTGAAATTTCACTTTTAGAATTTTTTTTGGCATTTTTTCCACTTTGAAAAAAAATTTTATTTGGGACAAAAAATCAAAATTTCGTCGTTTTTAAAACATTTTTCAATTTTTTTTAAAAATAAATTTCAAATTTGAGACAGATAAAATCAAAGTTTTGTCATTTTTCAACATTTTTATATATTTTTTTAGGTTTTTTTGAAAAAATTTTCTAATTTGGGGCAGAAAAAATCAAAATTTTGTAATTTTTAAAACAAATTTGGCACTTCTTTTTCAACGTTTAGTTTGTCAGCTTCTTCCACAGGCTGTCTAACAGTCCTACAAATCCTGCAAAAGTCCTGCTATTAGGTCAAATTACATTAATTGTCCTGCTTTTTTCAAATTTTCCCCCCAAAAAAATCATTTTGTTCAATTCAGGTGAAAAATTAAAAATTGTGCGAAGGGGAAATTTTTTTTGTAATCAAACGTCTCGTAACTAATTTTTGAAACGTCGTCAGTGGCACTCTGGAAGGTGACATCTTGTTTTTTTTTGTTTTTAAATAATTTTTTCTGATTTTGTAAAAATATGATTTTTATTAGCGGAGGGGGGGGGGTCAAATTTTGAAAAGGTGCCTTCAAAAAAAGCTCGCAAACGTCCCGATATCGATCATTTTTAGCATAGAATATACTTTGGCTATCAGTAATTCAGCGAAAAAGGGGACGAAATTCGGCCGTGAAATTTCTCAGTAATGACTTTTAGGCATTTTGTCAGGCATAGGACTATTGAGACTTGGAAATTTTTTCAGATTGTCAACGACTTTTTGGCTTTGAAAAATTTTAGAAGCAATTCAGAAATCACGATGACTTTTAGACATTTTGTTAGACAGCCTTTCAGAAACTATGTTTTAGCTTTCACCTTTTATTTTTCAGCTTTCAACTCTCTGTTTTCAATTTTCAACTTTCGGCTCACCGACCCCCCCCCCCCCCCTCCACCCTCTAGTTGAAAATTGAAAACTGCTAACTGAAAGTTGAAGGATGAAAGCTGAAAGATGAAAACTGTCTAAAGCCCTATTCCATGTTCCAGTTATGGTTTTCAATTTTTTTCAACTTTATTAGATTCCTTGGTATCTTTTATTTTTGATGAGTCATCAAGCATCAAGGTTCAAAAATTTTCAAATTGAAGACAAAAAAAATCAAAATTTTGTCATTTTTAATTTAAAACTATTTTTCAACTTTTTGGAAAAAAATTCATCACTTTATGGATGCTGCAGGGCTAAGGAACAACTGGTGGAGGGGGGTTGAAATCCAGTGATAGGATATTGAAATTACGATTTTCCCCAAAAATGGGTTTGAAATTTCTCATTTTCCCCCTCGTAAAATCAAAAATTTCCCTTTTTTTCCCCTTCGGCTTATTTCAATATTTTCAAGAGTTTTAGGGCATTATTGCTTCACCACAGTATAGGCATATTCAACTGGCAAAAATTGTGAAAATGGCTGAAATTTCACTTTTTCCCCTTTTTTACTTTCCAAAAATGGCAAAATAAACAAAAAAAATTACAGGATCAATAATTTTAATATTTTTCATATGAATTTGTGAAAATTGTCGAAAAATTGAGTATATTTAAAAAGATTTTTATCAATTTCAATCCAATTTTCTCGTTTGTCCCTCGGTTTATCAATATTCCCCCCGTTCTCCCCTCTGTTCATCAAAATTTTCCATTTTCTCCCCTTTTTAGTTGAAATTTCCAATTTTCCCCTTTCCTTCCTCTCAGCCGCCAAAATTCCCCACGATATCCCATCAGTGTAATGAAATTCCATAATATTATTTCCATTTTTCTTGAAGTTTCAGGTAATTGTACCCTACTACCCCCTATCAATACCTTTCAGAGTGAAATTTTCGGTTTGAAAATGGCAAATGACACCCCCCCCCTCCCACCTCATCCATCCCAAAATTGTATAGACAGTTAAAAGGGTAATATAATTTATTGTTTTTTTTTAGTATTTTTCAAAAATTCCCCAAAATTCGGAAAATGAGGGGGGGGGGTCAAAAATTCCTCTATAGAATAATTTTATATGAATTATTCGCCAGAACACCATTTTCATAGATCGATCTGTCAGAAATTTTTCATAAAATCGTATCTTATTTTCTGATTTTTGAATTCTAGGGCTGATTGGGTCACGAAAAAATCATCAAATTATATTGGTAACGTTTCTGTTACGTTTCTGAAATGTTTCAGGCTATTATTTTGCGTTATACGTTACGTTTCCGTAACGGTTATAAAGATAATATTGAGTTTTTGATGAGTTGGAGGTATTTATATTACGTTATGGTTACGTTTCCGTTACAATTATAAGGGTTCTATAACGTTTTTATCACGTTACGATTTCGTTTCCGTTATTTGAATTTTAAGATTTTTGAATTTTCATTGATACGAGCAATTTTCAAAGTTTCCATTGAGTTATGGTTCCGGTTACAAAGTTTTGAATCGTTATCATTATGTTGCTGTAGTTTAGATTTCGTTTTCGTTACGTTACCTACAGCTTCGAAACGTTTCAAATTCATTACGTTATCGTTTGGTTCCAGTTATGTTCCAATAACATTTCCATTGCTGTAAAATTTTATATTGCGTTATTATTTCGTTTTTGAAGCATTTTATTGCTTTAACGGTTCCATTCTGTTATCATTGTGTTTTTGTTACGTTACGTTTCTGTTACGTTCCATTTTAGTTACAATTTCGTTACGTTTCTGTTACATTTTCTTTTCGTTATAACTGAGTTATATTTTTATTTCGTTATGTTTTCGAGGTTATGTTTCTGTAACGTTTCCATTTCGTTATGATTGCGTTACGGTTTAGTTACGTTATGTTTCTGTGGCATTTTTCAGTTGTGTTGATAAAGTTGTGTTTTCATTACGTTATGGTTTCACATTTTGTTATGATTACGTTACGTTTTCATTGCGTTATGTTTCAGTTACGTGCTCTTTTCGTTTCAGTTTCTGTTTCAGTAACATTTTCTTTTCGTTTTTGAGTTATATTTTCATCGAGTTACGTTTTTGAGGTTATGTTTCCGTAACGTTTTTATTTCGTTATTATTTCGTTATTATTACGTTATGTTTCTGTAGCGTTTCGTTTTTGTTTCGATTTCGTTATGATTGTTACATTTTCATTGAGGTTTGTTTCTGTAACGTTTCCGTTTTGTTTTCATTGCGTTACGGTTTCGTAACGTTTCCATTTCGTTACAAATACGTTACGTTTCTGTTACGTTATTTTGAATTTTTTTTTTTTTTCGTATTTTCTGAAGCTATTATTAACGTTGGCTAACCAAATAACCATATTCTCATCGTTATTGCACTCGATTTGCGAACTTGTGAAAAACAATGAAGGAATGTGTCATTAACGATTATATTTGTTCAAGTTTTTCAGCCTTAATTACCAGAATAGGCGTTGAAAACATTAATTTTTACGACTCGGCCACTGTGAAATTGATGCGAATGTACATTTACGTAAAATTTATCATCGAGCTTTTCATTTTTCACTTCACGTTAAAAATTTGGAAACAAATTGTGTCTGGTAAAGAACTAGCAAACGTATGAGAATTTCAATTCACTTCTTTCCAATCCATCCGCATCATCGTCGTATCGTATTTCTGCTCGTTAATAAACAACAATGATGACGAGGCGTGTAGCAGCGTTGAAATTCCGACGACAAAGTCGGACGATTTAATTACACGCGAAAGAATTTCGCATTCGCACATGCGACCCCCCCTAGACCTACGTCGACGATCTGATCAGATGCATGAATTAACGTACTCCTCGTACCTTCTACATTTATAATGTATAAGTTCTCTTTGTGCTGCGGCATTTCGGTTTCGTTTCGTTTCGTTTCTCGTGTCAACAATAATAATTACGTGTTGTGCTCTTACGTCGCGACGACCAGACCGTTAGCACGAGGACGTTCGCGTGACTGTGTCGAAGTCGAAGATAGAAAGTGAATGTGGACGAAAGTACTTACCGTACGTGTAAGTACTTTCATTACTTATACAATACAAACGAATGCGATATTCGTATTGCTGGGGACTGAGGAGTTACGCGGCATACGTAACGGTATTAATGATAAGATCGATATTCCGAAAAATTGATAACGAGTTGTATTATAATGTAGCTCGTTTTGTATTTTATTTGAAAAATGAATATGTGATATGTATAGTCGATTTGATGATCGATATGACAAGGTACTAATTGGATGGTTTTTGTTTTGTTTTGATTGATTTACAGCTGTTGTTATTTCACTATACGAAGACCCCATTCAACCGCAACAAGCTGCATCGGTTGTAGAAAAGTTAGGAGATTACCTCGTTTCGTGCGGATATTAACCAGGTAAGGTTATGAAAAGTTTCCTTTGCCATCGTATTGGTATTTTTTGAAAAGGAAGGTGTATTAATCAACGCAATTTTTCGAAAATTTTGGATTCACTGTGTTTCATTCTTCCAGTAATTAGGAGTTTTGTGATCAAAAGGGGATAAAGATCGGTTTTGAGGTGACGATGGCGACGAAAAATATCGGGTTTTTACCTAAATCAGGGTGTCTAACAATGAAAAGTCTTGAAAAGTCATCATTTTAGAAGGTGGGTCATGAAAGTCATGATTTTAGCTCGAAATTGACTTCCAAAAAACGAAATTTATAAAAAAATTTCTTTTGAATTTAAATTTTTTCCATTTTTTTTACATAGTAAAAAAAATTATTTTTACTAGGTGGGGGGGCTGTCATTTTTGTGTCAAAGGCTAGAAAACTGCATTTAAAAAAGGTCATGAAAAAGTCATGAATTTGGCTCAGAAGATTTTGTTAGACACCCTGTAAATCGAAAAGATTCGTGTAGTTGAATTTTTTAATATTTTTTTGTTTCTTTTCTGCGAATGTTTTTAACGAGGTGGTTTTTTGAAGGAGCAAAATGATTTTAATGAAGGTATTTCGGGAATATCGGGTGATAAATTGTTCAATCTATATACCTACCATTACCATTTTCTCAAAAAATTACCAGTATAAAAAAACCGAATAGAAAATCAAAGTCAATTTTGAAAAAATATTGTGAATTTTTTTTGTGTGTTAATGTAAGGTTGCTTTAACTAGTCCAAACCGAAAAATTTTAAAAACTGGGAGCATCAATATTTAAAATTATTCGGATTTCTATAAAAATATTTAAAAACTCGTAGAAATTTTTTACATTTTCATTAAAATCAGTAAAAATTTTGATAATCGGGTTAAAATCATAAAAGTATCGAAAATCTCGTAAAAATCGTGAAAATATTTCTAACTATCGTTGAAAACGGTTGTAAAAGTGGTTGAAATGCCATAAAAAATGTTGCAATATGCACAAATTTTCATAAAAATCAGTTATAGAAATGCAAAAAAAATTGTGAAAATTTTGGAAAATGTTGTAAAAATTCTGGCAGCTTTAAATTTGAAGCAGACAATTTTTTTTCGAAACTTCATTCCAACACAATTTTATAAAAGAAAAACCTTTTTCAAACTTTTTTCACAATTCTGTTCAAAGATATTTTTTTCAAAATTCATTTAAAATTAAGAGTTTGACATGATTCAGTTCAAACACTATTTTCAAAATTTTATTTGTTATGAAAATTTTCAAATTCCGTTCAAATACAAATTTTTTCAAAAATTTTCAAACAAATTCTTCAAATTTTTTTCAAGCGTGATTTTTTAAAACTTTATTTGAACCTGAGCTCTTACAATTTTGTTGAAAAAAATTATCAAAATTTTGTTTAAAATAAAATTTTTTGCACCTCTATCAAAACCCAATTCTTCCAGATTTTATTCAAAAATTGTTCAGACACAATCAAGAATGACTTTGAAAAAATGCTTTCAAAAAAATTGGCAATTCCCTCTAAAAAAATTCAAGCAAAGTCTTCTCAATTTGATTTTTTGAAAAAAATATGAAAAAGTTTGTACGAATAGAAAACAGTTATGTAAAAGAATTAAAATGTCTTGAAAGCTTTTTCATTAAAAAAAAAATTGTCAGAAAAAAATTTCCGGCAAACATTTTTTTAAAAAGTAAATCTTCCTTAAAAAAATTGTAAAAATGACTTTCTTAAAAATTCATCATTTAGAAATTAGTAATTTCTTTTAAAAAAAGTTCTAAAATTTTTTTATTGCAAAATTCTTAAAATAATGGTTTTCTCGAAAAATTGTCAAGGCGAGGTGTCTAAAAGGTCACGAAAGTCATGGAAAAGTCATGAATTATGCAAAAAATTACTAGATCATAGAAAGGTCGTGGATTTTACAGTTGAAGTCATGGGTTTTTGACTTTTTATTGAGCAAAATTCAGATTTGCTTATAATCAATTTGAAATTTTTTCTTTTAGCATAGGATAAGCTTTTGCGATGACCAAACCTGCAAAAAAGTCACAAAATTCTGTCAGGCTGACTTTTAGACATTTTGTCAGAATTTTTTGAACTTGGAAAATTTTTTCAGATTTCTGCTGACTTTTTTGACTTGGAAATTTTTTAGAGATAATGCTGACTGACTTTTTGACATTTTGTCGGATCAAAAATTTGGAAAAAAGTTCAAATCAGAATATTTTGTCAGACAGATTTTTACCTGAAGCTGACTTTCGGACATTTTGTAGAATTTTTTTGAGCTTCCATATTTTTAGACATTTTGTCAGAATTTTTGCAATTAAAAGATTTGCACCAACTTTTTGGAACTAAAGAATTATGGAGATAATGCTGACAGATTTTTTGATCGTGGAAAATTGACTTTCAGACATTTTGTCATACTTTTTTAAACTTGAAAAATTTTAACTTTATGAATTTAAGTCGGACTTTTTTGAATTTGAAAAAATGTTCAGATTTCTTCTGACTTTTTGTACTTGGAATTGGATCAAAAAATGACTTATATATTTTGTCATACTTTTTTTGAACTTAAAAAATTTTGACTTGATGGATTCAAGTCGGACTTTTTTGAATTTGAAAAAATTTTCAGATTTCTACTGACTTTTTATACTTGGAATTGGATTTTGAAAATCTTTCAAAAAAATGACTTTGATATTTTGTCTTGACTTTTTTAAACTTGGAAAATTTCATTTTCATGGACTAAGAAAATTCGAAGAAAAGTTCAAATCAGAATGTGGTCAAACAGCTTTTTACCTAACATTGACTTTTAGACATTTTGTCAGACTTTTTTGTGCATAGAAAAATTTTCAGATTTTCACTGACTTTTTGGATTTAGAAAATTTTAGAGATAATGCATACTTTTAGGCATTTTGTCTGGCAGACTTATTGGGCTTGGAAAAATTCAGAAATCACGCTGACTTTCGGACATTTTGTCTGACTTTTTTTAACTCAAGAAAATTTTCAAGTCACGAAATTCCAACTCGAAAAATCGTCACGCTGATTTTGAGACATTTTGTCTGACTTTTTGGACTTGAAAATTTTTTCAGGTTTCGATTGACATTTTGGACTTGAAAAATTTTAGAGATAATGCTGACTTTTTGACGTTTTGTCAGACATACAATTTAGACTTTTTGAACTTGAAAATTTTTTGAAATCAGGGTATTTTGTCAGACATTTTTGGACTTGAAAAATTTCAACTTTATGGTCTTTGAAAATTTAAAGAAGAGTTCAAATCAGAATTTTGTCAGTAAGCTTTTTACCTAACTCTGACTTTTAGATATTTTATGTGACTTTTTTGAACTCGGAAAAATTTCAAATTTCAACTGACTTTTTGTATTTGGAAAATTTTTCATCGAAATTCACTCACGAAAATCGGTTACGCTGACTCTCTGACATTTTATCAGACTATTTTAGACTTTCTGGATTATTCTTTCTGATTTCAAACAATTTTTTGAGTTTTGGAAAATTTAAAAAATTCTGACTTTTTTGATTTTGAAAATTTTTTTAAATTGGTCAGTTGACTTTTGAATTCGGAAAAATTTTGATTGTTTCAAAATTTCACCTCGAGATATTTCACGAGACATTGTCAGACCAGATTTTTTTAAACGGTTCACTGGTTCACTGGGTCAGGGGGAGGGGGGGTCCTTTCAAGTTTTTTTCTCAAATGTTTTTCCAAAATGCATTTTCCAAACTTTGGTTTTTGAAAAATATTTCGGTGATTTCCCATTTTTCTGAGACGATTTAGGAACGAGTTTCGTCATTATTTTTCGTACGTAATAATTTTTCGATTTTTTTGGCATTTGTATTTTCTTCTTTAAATTACCTCTCTTCAAAGATAAATTAATAATCTCAATTTTTCGTATTATTTTACCTACTTCTTAAATGATATTGAAATTTTGAAGAGTAAAATCACTTCCCCTCCTTTTCTCAACCCTTCCCACTGAATAAAATTTCAATTTCGTCGCCATCTAATTACTCGTGTAAAAATGAATTAATGAATAATGACGTTTTTGTAGCTACTTACTCAGTAACCTACCTACCTGTATTATTTTCTGTGCATGTAATTCGTGTACCTCTTATTTACACCTACTATAATCTTCTTTTCGTTTGTCTTTTCTGTCCCATTTAGGCCTGTTCGAAGACCAACGTTTGTTGTTAAATTTAAATTATAAACAAAAAACAAAAAAACAAAAAACCAAAAAAAAAATTACAAATACAAATACAAACAAAACGCGCACCATCGGAGATACTGCGAATAAGTAAACGAATACCTACCTATCGTCATCCTGTAGTGAATCGTACATTGCAAAAAATTTATATTACAAATACGGAAAAGAAAAGGAAAAAAATGCAAAGCGAAGATAATTTCGAAAAAATCTCGTTTTTTACACCGACGTTGTTTGTTGTTTTTCTACATAAACATAGAATTTAAGGAAACCCGTTTATTGTAATATGCCGAATGTGTAGAATTTCGCGAACGATTACACCCGTCAAGACCATTTAAATCTTTTATACCGAACTCGTGTTGTTGTTTTTTTTCTCTCAATTTTATATTAAAAAGTAAAATATCGGCGCGGTATCAAAAAATTATTTTTTTAATTATTTATTTACCTATTTATTAGTACCTATAATTTTTTTTTTTCAAATCGTATAATTTTTTTTACAAATCGTCGAATCGTACGTTTTTTTTCCAAAAAGAAAACGAAATGAAAAGGTTGAAAAAGTTCAGAAGGGGGTGATGTGTCGATGAGGACTCTGGGTTTGGCCAAATACGAGGGGGTTACGCGCGTGCAAATATAATAATTTTTAATCAATGTTTTCGTTTTATTTATTTATTTATTTTTTTTCGTATTTTTATATAGTGGGATTTTAAATCGAGTTGAAAAATTTGCGCTTTTATCTAGCTTTCATTTATACATATAGGAAGTTAATATGTATATGTTACGAAAGAGGGGAAAAAAATAAGAGAAATTTATTATAAAACGATTCGTGTATAATCCGCGGTTTTTTATGGAAATTTTTTTTCTTTTTATTTTTATCATATATTTTTTTGTATAAGACAAGTGTAATTTCGTAAGGTTTTTTTTATGTAAGCTTTTTATTTTTGTGATAATATTTAAATCTCTAGTCCAGAGCTGTTTCACCTCCTGGATTTTTTTTACATATATTTTAAAAAAACGAAGGAAAATTTGATCGTAGATGCGAAAAATAACGCAGGTTTGTAAGGAAAAAAAAAAAGAAACCAAATTAGTACAAGAACGAGAATTTTGGATGAAAAAGCGAACAGGAACACGTCGAGTAGAGTTTTACTTATGGAACGATTGAATTCGCTGGCGAGGGGGGGGTGAGGGGGGTTGTGAGGCCATTAACCGTTATGGCCGAGTATGTACTAAGTACGAGTAATATATTCACGTTACAAAAATTATCGATTAATTTCCGATTCGATTGTGTAATTTGCTTGTGAAAATTTTTTTTATGTTAAAACGCGTCTCTCCTTTAAATTTTTTTTTCTTCGATTATTTTTTTTTTATATTATTTATTTATATCGTGTCTTTACCTTAATATATTGGTAATTATTTTAAGTTACATATTATTACTATTACGTTTATTATTTCTTTTCTCTTTTTTTTTTACACAGACGTAAAATGATGATGAAATTGTGTGAAGAGAGAATATCGATGTACGATCGAATGTGTAGCTAGGTAAAGAAACGAAACGTTGAATGTCAACACTGTATCCGCGTTATTTTATTGTTCTTTTTTTTTTAATAGAATTTTTTTCATCTCTCTGTATGTCTGTTTGTCTCTCTTGATGTTTTGTGTATGTGAGGAAAAAAATTTAATGGAGTTTCTTCTTCTTCTTTTTTTTTTTTTGTTTTTTAAAGAGTTGTGCGAGGTGTTGCTCATTTTATTAATTTATGTATATCCGCATTGAAAAAATTAAAATCTTTTTTTTTTTACTTGAGTTTGCGTTGGCCTATTATACTATGTATACTAATGCATTTAAATTTTAGACATAATGTGTGTAAAATGATCGTTAAAAACAAATCATTAAACGCCTGTAATAAGTTTCCATTTATTTAAATAAACGTTCGGATATTTGATGTATTTGTGTATTTAAAAATGTAGTAGTTCTGTATGTTGAATGATAAAGTTTGTGTTTAATGTTATCCAGAGTTATTTATTTGGTCTGCGTAAGGATCGTTTAAGAGGATTGTCAAGTTTCATTTTCTCCAGGTTGGCACCATTTTTGAAAAAAAAAATTCATTTTCTAATTTTACAACATCATTATACCCCATTTTCAACTTCCAAACCCACCCATCGGTTTTCCACAAGTCATACCACGTTTTATCTCTATTTTTATTTTCCTCAGGTTGGCAGCACTGCGAAAAACTAATTGCATTTTCAAATTTTACGACCTCGTTATACCCAATTTTCAATTTCCAAACCCACCCATCAGTTTTCCACAAGTCATACCACGTTTTTATCAATTTTTATTTTCTTCAGGTTGGCAGCACTGCGAAATACCAACTGCATTTTTAAATTTTATGACCTCATTATACCCCATTTTCAATTTCCAAACCCACCCATCAGTTTTCCACAAGTCATGCGACATTTTTATCAATTTTTATTTTCCTCAGGTTGGCAGCACTGTGAAAAATTAATTGCATTTTCAAATTTTACGACCTCATTATACCCCATTTTCAACTTCCAAACCCACCCATCGGTTTTCCACAAGTCATGCGACATTTTATATCAATTTTTGTTTTCCTCAGGTTGGCAGCACTGCGAAAAACTAATTGCATTTTCAAATTTTACGATCTCATTAGATTATTAGATATATCCCATTTCCAACTTCCAAACCCACCCATCAGTTTTCCACAAGTCAACCACATTTTTATCTTTTTTTATTCTCCTCAGGTTGGCACCAGTGCAATCAATTAATTACATTTTCAAATTATACGACCTCATTAAACGTTATTTTGCCCCTCCCCTCCAACACCCCCATACGTTTCCAACAAGTTACACTACGCCTTTGTCAACTTTAATTTCCCTCAGGTTGGCAACACTGTGACAAAATTATCGCATTTTCGAATTCTACACCCTCAATATACCCCATTTTACCCAATCCACCACCCCTGCACATTTTCCACATGTCATTACGTTTCAAAGAAGAATCTGTGACGTCATGAAAATCTTGGCCAATCACAGAGTGGTCCGATTTCTCCAAAATGGTAATTTTGATAGGGTGGTTTACTCGCCCCATTTTCGGCTATACTTTTTTTCGGCTCATTGTCGCGATGTGGTCGTTGGGGAACACTGACACCACGACAACGGTCCGAAATATTACCGTTTCGGCTCATTTGTTTTGGGATGATTGTCGCAGTCATTGCAGCACGCTGGCAACATGACAATGACTCGAAAAATGCGTGTTTCGGTTCATTTGTTTTCGGTTCATTGTCGTAGTATCGGTGTTCCGGACCTCCATCGCGACAATGAACCGAAACACTTGTTTTTCGAGCCATTGTCGTGTTGCCAGCGTACTGCAAGTGCAATGACTACGACAATGAGCCGAAACGGTAATATTTCGCGTCATTGTCGTGGGGTCTGTGTGGGTCTGTCGGTGTTCCGCAACGCCCACATCGCGACAATGAGCCGAAAAAAAAGTATAGCCGAAAATAGGGTAAAAAAACCTATCGAAATCCACCATTTCGGAGAAATCCAACCGCTCTGTGATTGGCAATGATTTTCATGACGTCACAGATTCTTCTTTGAGACTACTATTTTTTTTTTTTTAAATAATAATCGTCAATTTAATTGTTTTTCACTGTAAATGATCGAACAAAGTGTCGAAATCATGGTTTTTTGATACGAGGAATTCGTTGGCGCTATTGTTTTCACGATTAAATGAATAATTAATGCAAAAGTAGGCATTTATGACGCAAATTTTCGCCAATTTCATTCATATTAATTAGTAATTATAATTACCAATTATTTTTTCACTCAAAATGATCGTACCAAGTGTCAGAATCATGGTTTTTTGATGCGAGGAATCCATTGGCGCCATTATTTTTACGATCAAGCGATTAATTAATGGAGAAAATGGCGTTTATGACGCAATTTTTTTCTTTTTAATCATCATTTTGTTTTTTCACTCAATTTTTTTTCTGATTTAATTAGCAAGGGTGATTGAGAGGGCAGAGTAGGGTATAATGAGGTCGTAGAATTTGAAAATGCAATTAGTTTTTCTCATTGGTGCCAACCTGAGGAAAATAAAACTCAACAATCGTTGATACCAAATATTCCTCACCTTTTTATGCGCAGAAATCGAGGTCTTTCTACTCTTAAAACCCCCTCTTGCTCCGCCCAAAGACAATTTTTGATGTCCCTCCTTCCTCAAAATTTCATTTCGGTTCATACAAAAATAAAAACTACATATCAACTCGTATTCGAAAAAAAAAGTATACCACCTAATCGCAACAGGGGTAATTTGATCGATTAATTGCGAATATAAACGAAATCGTAAAAATCTGTGGGAAATTAGTTGAACTCGATGCGTAATTGAAACGAATAAATTACGAAGGTACGTATACCTAAAGGTATTGGTTGGAAATTATCAACGGTATTGAGAGCTGTACGAGTAGGTACGATATTGATACGTAAACTTGATAGAATAAGAAAATGACACCGTTGAAAGACTTCCTTCGAATCGATTATTATACCAATTTCGTGTTCGAAGCAGATAACAACCATTAAAACGGGAAACTGGTAGCCATTCGAGTTGTAAAGAAATTACATTAGGCCTACGTAGACAAACAACCGGTAGCGGAAGATGGGAAGAGTATCACTATCGGACTGTTGTAGGCAGAAATCGATGAATTAGAGTATGGTTTAATTTCACTGGGTTCTGGGTACTGATGATATTGCATGCTGGTCACATGAAAAGATGTGATTTTAGAGTTGGAAATTTACATCTTATTTTGCCTATAGATATGGTGCGAAATATTGAAAATCGTCGTATGCGGGGCTGAGATGCGACGTAGGTTGCTAAAAATATAAATAGTTTGATGTTGCTGGTAAGTGGATTTTGTTTAATAAACATGGTAAGTGCTCTATTCGAAATGACGATTTTTCAAAAAAATTACGTTTCAATGCTTTTCACCATTTCGTTCCTTGAAAAATGAACAGAAATGGATGAATATAGAGTCTGAAGTGAAGTATTCGAATTCCTGAAATTTGCATTTTTGAAGTCAAGTCTCACCATTGATCGAATAATTGTGAAGAAACAGTATTTTTATTTTTGGTAAATTGCATTTGTTGATGAAAAGTCGACTACGATTAATTAGAGATCACTGAGCACGAAAATTATGCCAATTTTTGGATAACAATATGCAGTCGTTTCACTGGAAATTGCATTTTCGAGGTAAAAAATGCTCATATCTCGATAACCAAGCTCGACCCGGCAAAATAGACGCCAGATTCGTGATCAGCGAGCTCAAATTAGCCAATAACCCAAATTTCAGATCGATCGGACGATAAAATAAAATATTCGAAAAATATACCAAATTCGCTCGATATTCACTTTTTGAAAAATTTGCAAAAAATTGTTGAAAAGGGGAAATTCAAGGGTCCAGGGTGATAGAGACGAACCCGACGATTGCAAATCTGCCCTCGGTTTTGAAATCGGAACAATATTCGCGGAGATATTAGCGGCTAAAGTTTCAACCAATCAGAATGCTCTCTGACCCTATTCATCGGTCACGTGACTGTTTCAATACTTTTTTCAATATTGCAGCTTCCAGAAGACCTAAGAAGTCGAGTAAAGGGTCAAAATGGACTATATCGAGGCCGTAGAATTCAAATTTATCATTTAAAAGTTTCAGGATTGCCAACTTCGCGAAATAAAATGTTTATTTCGCGAAGTTGGCAACACTGCTCAAAACAAATATCAAATTTGAATTCTACGGCCTCGATAAAGTCCATTTTGACCCTTCACCCGACTTCCTAGGTCTTCTGGAAGCTGCAATATTGAAAAAAGTGTTGAGTCACGTGACCGACGAAGAGGGTCAGGGAGCATTCTGATTGGTTGAAACTTTGACCGCTAATATCTCCGCGAATATTAATCCGATTTCAAAACCGAGGGCAGATTTGCAATCGTCGGGTTCCACTCTATCATCGTAGACCCTTGAATTACCGATTTTCAACAATTTTTTTCAATTTTTCAAAAAAGTGAATATATCCAGCAGATTTGGTATAATTTTTAAATATTTTTATTTTATCGTCTGATCAAGCTGAAATTCGGTTTGTAGGCTAATTCGAGGTCGCTGATTACGAATCTGGTGTCCATTTTGCTGAGTCGAGCTTGGTTGCCGAGATATGAGCATTTTTCACTTTTCGTTTTCACTAGTGTTGGTTGATTATTAATCGATTAATTGAATAATCGATTAATCGACGTGAAAAATGATCGAAGAGCGATTATTTTTTCGTGAAATTAAATTACCAATTAATCGATTGTGAGTTCGAAGTA
>FIZU01051016.1:0-12810 GCA_900064475.1 Pseudococcus longispinus
TTCCGAAATCTGAGGACAGGGGCATTTTGCCCTCTTAATGGAGGGTACCCTTTGGAGTTGGCATTTTCTCGATTTATTCCCCCCCCCCCGGAAAATCGTTTTGCTACGCCCCTGGTCATTACGAAATTGTCAAACTATTAAAAAAGTTGTGGTGGAAGGTGTTTCGACATGGGTCATCAAGTACAAAACGATCAAATCTGTTGAAGCGAAGTAATGAGCTCATTATTTGCAGACGACACGATTACATAAATATGATAAATCGATGTAAAAAAGCACCGAATGTGGTTGAAAATAGGATTCTCAAGATCCGTAAAAGTTCTATGAATGTGAATGTATCATTTGAAAAACAAGATGTGACGCGAGATGCCCCTATTTTGTTAATGTAAGAACAGAATTTTACGCCAAAGTTCAACTCTTTTGCCCCCAAAAGAGATCTGATGGATGAAAATTGAAAACTTTCATTGTTTCATGTAAACTGAGGTCAAGTTGATGCAATAGGTAATTTTCACCCGTGAAAATTATTATTTCAAACAGAAAATAATATCAAATCAAGATTATCTACTTTGATTTTCCTGTGTGAGATTTGCTAGAAATTCAAAAACAGTGCACTTGACTATTTAATCTTAAAATACACAGAAGTTGGAATTTTGAGTTCGTAATTCAGATATTTCAGGGCCTGAAATGATCTAAATTTGAATTTTCATACTTTTAACAAAATAAAAAATGAAATAAAACATCACTTTTATTGAAATTATTGATTTCTTTATAAACAAAATAAGTAGGTAATTATAATAAAAAAATTTAATGAACTGAAGTTATTGAAATGTACAATCTTAACTCTTGAGTAATTTTTTATCCCTGTCCCCTTCACTTCTTCTTGAAGGTAGGTAGGAGTGTATATCACAAGAAATGAATAATAAAAATATTTCGAAACTCAGTCTTAAAAATTTTTTAAATCTCCATGTTTCATTGAGAAAAATAGCAGGTAGGTAACTATATTATTTAACCCCTTCGTGCCCAGTAGAAATCTGTTGGATGAAATTTGAAATTCAACTCAGGAAATAGAGTCAAAATAAAATTACCTTCTTTTATTTTCCTGTGTGAGATTGTTACAAATTGAAAAAAAATTGCAATGAACTATTCGTCCTTGAAAAAGAGAGAATTAATGAAAAAATTTCAATTTCTTCTTCTCCATATTTTTTATAATTGCAATTTTGGAAAACAAAGTTGAAATTCTGGGTTTGTAATTCCGATATTTTAGGGCCTTGAATGATCTAAAACCAACATTTTTCATTTTTTTGTCAAGTAAAAGACAAAATGAAGAAATTATAAGAAGATTTTCGATTTCAGTTTGAAATTTGCACAGGAAATCAGTTTTCAAAATTTTTCAGACTTTCAACAATTTTTGGCGAATGATGTAACATTTTATTTAAAAGAAATGAATGAATGAATGAATTATCTTAAATTTTACTTTGTACATTATTTAGCGAGTGTTTTCGAAGAAAATTTTCCATTCGGTACGTTTTTCTAACAGAAATGTATCAAATATCTGTACAATTTGGACCACAATTTGTAAAAAAAATCTTATACTTTTTGCAATCTTTCTCTCAAATTTTTAATTTCTAATTATTATGTTGAGATCAAGAAGAGGGTGAAAAAATCTTCTTTCGTTGCTTGCAAGGAACTTTCGAGATGAGCAGGACGAAAATTTTCACCTCTATTTTTTTTCACACAGGAATCGTCATTTTTCTAAAAACATGATTGATCTTGAAAGCTGATTTCCTGTGTGCATTTTCACCTCGAATCAAAAATCCTCTTATAATCTCTTCAATTTGTTTTTCATTTTATAAAAGTATGAAAATTTTTAGTTTTGTGTCATTTGAGGCCCTGAATTATCTGAATTAAAAACTCAAAATTTTAACTGCTTAAAAAAAATGAATTATAGAAGAATTGGAGAAGAAGAAATTGAAATTTTTTCATTACATCTCTTACATTCCCAAGGGTGAATAGTTCAGTGCAATTATTTTTTAATTTGTAGCAAATCTCATACAAGAAAAGGAAAGTAGATAATTTTTATTTGATTCTATTTCCTGTGTGAAATTTTAATTTTCACTGGTGAAAATGAGCTCTTGCACTAACTTAACTTCACTTTACATGATGCAATGAAAATCTTCAAATTTCATCCGCCTAATCCCTCCTGGGCATGAAAGTGTTAAGAGGTTCCGCAAAGACTACATTAAACATCTAGTCCAAGCTGAAATCTCCGAACAGAAACTGATAAATAAAATACATTTTTCAAAACGACCGCAATTATTATTCGCATAAATTTAAAAATTACTCATTCTAAACTCCTCAACTAGTTCAATATCGCCATCAAAAATCCACCTGAGCACATTATCGACAAACCTACCTCCTTTCAATCCTGTCACCATTTCAATGACTCTACTTCTTCGACCATCCTTCAACTTATTCCTTTTATAATCCTTCACATCAGCGACATTGTCGAAATACCAGAACAAGAAATTATCGAGAAGGATAAACTTCGAAATCGCGCTGGCATCATATCGAATTAGCTCATTTCGCAGCGTTTTGACAACTTCACCGAAAATTTTATAAAAAACTTCATCCACCGAGAACGATTCTTTAAACACCCTCACGTTCTCTTCGCTACCCGCACAAGATGTCACGAATTCTCGCCAATGACTTGTCTCAAACTCGGTGATTTCACAGTCAATCAAGTACTTTCTGCAATGCTCCAAAAACTCTCGTTTTACTCGAGTCGGGCAAAGTTCGTATGACAAATAATTGCAAATTTTAATCGCGTATTCCAAACACCCTTCATCCAAATCAGCGAATAAAACCGGTAGCAGTTCGTTCTCAGACGCTAGAACGTACTCGGCTCTAAATTGCTTGGCAAATTCGATGTTTGAAAATGTACCAAAAATTAATCTATCAAAATCGGCGTGTCTAAAAGTTTCCAAATTGGATCTAATCAGACGAAATTGTAAAGCTATAATTCGTCTCTTCAGATTCTCGACACGTGGCTCATTCGACGAACAAAAGTGTACGTAATTCAATAATTCGGAACAGTAGCCGGCTTCTAGAAACTTCTCGAATTCCACCTCCAATTCGTCGTAGTTCATCATTACACTTTCTTTGAATCGAATCATTTCATCTTCGTTATCGAAACACAATTTTGTAAATTGTTCGAGATACAAAGGTTCGGCACGAACGATCAATTTATGCCAATTTCTGCGCCAAATTTGATTCCTGATTGGGATTGCTTCCGTTTCAATCATTTTCAACAAGAAACTCATATCACGTCCGTAAACGTCGGACAAATCGTACCATCCCCATCTTATATCGCACAACCGTTCAATAAAATTCATCGCGAGTTTCCTAGTGATAACCCATTCTGTAAATGCAACAGGGGCCCGAATCCATAATTCGTGAAGAACTACAGAGACCTGATGGCCGGTCGATTTCTCAGTTCCGAATGCCTTCATCCAAATAGCAAATAATGTATCGTACATCGAATGCAAAGAGCCCAATTTGCAAACATAAGTCCAGATTTGAAGCACGTAGTCAAAATACGCTATTTCTTCAGCTAATGTAATAAAAATATGACAAGAGATATCTTCCAGGACATGATTCAATTCCATTTTGTTCAATTTGGGCAATATATTGATTAAAACTTGTTCGCATCCTTGTTCTAATACGTCGACTATGACTGACAATCGTTCTTCAGCATTCAAATGATCCAAGAAATACTCAATAGCTAACCAATCGGTCACCTCTCCGTGGGAAATCATACGAAATTCTATGGATCGATTCGTGTCACCAGGTAACCCCTCAGGAGTAACTCCCATCATTCTGCAATTCCAATAATAAAGCACTTCCGCCTCGTGAAACTCGGTCCCGGTGATATGAATATTATTCGACACAGAGGGCCACAATCGTTCGACATAATTTTTCCAACAATATTTACAAGCCAGTCGATATTTTTCTTCAGCGTCCAATACATCACTCTGGAGTAGTTTCTTGGCGATAAGTTTATCATCATCGTGCTCTATGTAATCGATACATCTTACGATCATATCGTGATCGACACACTCTTTGAATATGTCGTGTGCATGATCGTCTATCCAGTTTTCTATTCTTGAGCGATACTCTCTCGTGGATTTTTTAATTGCTTCGCCAATTACAGGTGGAACACGTAATGGACCGCAGATATCGAATTGCTGATTTCGAAGCCACTCGTCGGTTATGATTTTACCAGCATCGGGATCAATATTATGAATTCTATGGCGCCATAAAAGTACCGCTATTTTTTTTGAAGCGATTACTTGCAGCGATGAAGGAAATCGGTAAAAAGGGAGAGGATAATTTTCCGTATTGAAATCGGTCTCGTGAGATGGATCCATTTTGAGAACTGATCCAAATTCTGAACAAATCAATTAATTACGTTGGCATTTTGGTCTCTGCAAACCTGAAATTGAAATCAATCCATTAATTGAAAACTACCATGGGCTAGGATTAAAATGCTGATAAGTTTACTGGTTAGGGTGATGCTGTATGGCAATTGGAAGCGTTAACAGGACACAGACGACTTGAAACCATTTTGTGAAAAATTAATGTAAGCATATGTTTCAACAAATGTATCAATAAGCACATTTAAAACGATCAAATCATCTATGATGTAACGAACACATTTCTTTGCACCTAGAATCTGATTGTGAGATTAGGACCATAAATTGACTACATTTCAATTGCCTGTTTGGCATTCGCCAGTGGCGTTAGAGAATTGAGGTCTATCACGAAGCATTGGTACGGAAAACAATAGAAAAGAGTCATCTAATACCGTAAAAGCCTCAACTGTGTTCACCAAGTCTCGTTTGGAGACAGGACAGTGGTTGTCAAATTGAAAATTTGTCATTCAACATCAACAATAGAGTTCCCACAAGAAATCAGCTTTCAAGATCAACCAATTATTTTTGAGAAATGACTATTCCTGTATTGAAAATAAATTAAAGGTGAAAAATTTCGTCCTATTATATCTTAGAAGTTTCTTGCAAGCAACAAAAGAAAAATTTTCACCCTCATCTAGGTCTCGATACGTGAATTAGAAATGAAAAATTCCAGAAAATGACCGCAGAGGTGCAAAATTATCTGACGAATTGGCGCAGGATCAAATTGTACAGATATTTCATACATTCCAGTTCAAAAAATACACGGAATGAAATTTTTTTTGGAAAATACTCTCTGAATAATGCACGAAGTAGAATTTGAGAAAATTTTACCCATTCTTCTTTGAAAAAAATATTACATTATTTTTCAAAAATTGTTGTTGAAATTCTGAAAAATTTTTAAAGCCGATTTCAAATTCAAATCGAAAATCTTCTTATAATCCCTTCAATTCTCTTCAACTAGCTGGAACCCTTTCGGGGGTTTGACCTAAAGCTACCTCAGAAATGGATTCCAGAGGTGAAAAAAATTGAAATTTTTCAAGTTCAAAAAGTCATTTGAATTTTGAAAAATTTTCCAAGTTCAAAAAAGTCAGACAAAATATCTAAAAGTCATTGTAACGGATTTTCATGATGGAAATTTTTTGAAAAATTTTCAAAATCCAATTTAAAGCACAAAAAGTCAGTAAAGATCTGAAAATTTTTCCAAATTCAAAAAAGTTCATCAAAATGTCTAAAAGTCATCCTTAGTAAAAAACTGTCTGAAAAAATGTCTGATATGGACTTTCTTGAAATTTTTCAAGTCCACAAAATTTAAATTTTCCAATTCCCAAACTTAATCAAAGTCGGCATTATTTCTGAAAATTTTTCAATTCCAAAAAGTCAATAGAAATATAAAAATTTTCCAAATTTCGAAAATGGTTGAAAATCAGCATCATCTCTGAAATTTTTTAAGCTCAAAAAGTCAATGGAAATCTGAAAAGTTTGACGAAATGTCTAATGTCTAAGAGTCATCGTGAAGTAATTTTGTGACGGAATTCAAGGACACGAAGAATGAACAAAAAAATGGACAAAATTTTCAGATTGACCCCCCCTCCCCCAGCCATAAGACATTACCTTGTCAAAAATATATTAAGTTGATTTCCAATTCAAAATTTTGATTCTGAAACCTCTTCTCCAGGGTCCGGTTTTTTTTAAAAAATAAAATAACATTAAAAATGGACTTGAGTGGTAAAAAACCTACATTTACGCCCTTTTTCGCACAGGAAAATAAGGAAATAAAATCGCATTTTGAGCCATTATAAATTTTATGACGTTAAAATGTTCCTTTAGGTGTCCTGATTAACCACCAAAAAGTTCCCACTAATCGACATCTCTCCCAAATGTGGACCCAAAGTGACCCACCTTATTTGCAGAAGGGGCAATTTTCATTTTTCCACCCCTGTATATTTTGACACGTGTTTTTGCGCCACCTGTTGACTTCTCGAAAAAAATGAGTATGACCTTTTTTGTTGCCAATTTAATGTACTTTAATTTTAGTCAGAATCATTTTTTTGTTTGAACGCATATTTCAGGAGTTATAAGCGAAAAACAAAGAGGAAGAGAGGTCACTTCGGGTCCACGTTTGGGGGAGATGCCGTAAGTAAGTTTCGGGGACTTTTTGGTGATTAATCAGGATACCGAAAGGAACATCTTAACGTCATAAAATTTATGATGGGTCAAAATGCAATTTGCTCCATTTTTATGATCTAATTTTCCTGTGCTAATTGGGGTTTGGAGATGAGGTAAGTATAATAATTAATAAGAGTCGATTTCGGGTTTTTTCCTGTGATTGATTTTTTTTCTTTGAGGTATACTTTGAACTTTTCTCGGTTTTGAGTTATAACGTGGCCATTTTCTTGGAAGAAAAGTTCCCTGAGTTCAGAATCGAAATTCTTATATACTATGTCATCAGAATGGAAAATTATTGCTAAATCAGTACAATCTCGGAACTGGAGCGGAATAAATTGTGTATATTTTGATACAATTACACGATAGATACATTGGTTTTTTTAACAATAAGTAACAACGTTACTAAGAATAGAATTAAATAATAAAATGGATGGGGTAATTAAAACGTTCAAAGGCACCTGGGTTAGTGGACTAACAGAATCCTCAAGGGTTCAAATACCTAACTCCAGTAAAATCCTCGTTTAAAAGAATAAAAATAATAATTTCAAAACGACTGGAATCGTTTATTTGCATTACATTTGAAAATGATTCTTTTTAAAGCTTCTAATTTGTTTGGTATCGCCATCAAGAATCCACTTGAGCACATGATCAACAAACACACCTCCTTCCATCCCTGCCACCATTTCAATGACTTTACTTTCTCGACCATCTCTCAATTTAGTCGTTTTGTAATCCTTCACCTCTTTTGCATTATCGAAATACCAGAATAAGAAATTATCGAGAAGGATAAACCTCGACATCACAACGTCATTATATGTTGTCTGTTTTTTACTAATTCGCAGCTTATCGATAACTTTACCAAAACTTTTATAAATATTATCAAAAAGAAGAAGCCTAGAAACGCCAGCATTATTTGAAATCAGTTCTTCATTTCCATTTCCCAATTCCTCGACAATTTTACCAAAAATTTTATAAAAAACTTCATCCACTGAGAACGATTCTTTGAACACCCTCAAGTTCTCTTCGCTACCCGCACACGATGACACGAATTCTCGCCATTGGCTAATCTCAAACTCAATAATATCACATTTGATCAAGTATTTCTTGCAATGTTCCAAAAACTCTCGTTTTCCCGAGTCGGGCAAAGCTCGTATGACAAATAATTGCAAATTTTAATCGCGTATTCCAAACACCCTTCATCCAAATCAGCGAATAAAACAGGTAGCAGTTCGTTCTCAGACGCTAGAACGTACTCGGCTCTAAATTGCTTGGCAAATTCGATGTTTGAAAATGTACCAAAAATTAATCTATCAAAATCGGCATGTCTAAACGTTTCCAAATTGGATCTAATCAGACGAAATTGTAAAGCAATAATTCGTCTCTTTAGATTCTCGACACGTTGCTTATTCGACGAGCAAAAATTCACATAATCCATCAACTCGGAAGAATTGCCAGCTTTGATAAACACCTCGAATTCAACTTCTAATTCGTCGTAGTTCATCATTTCACTTTCTTTGAATCGAATCATTTCGTCGTCGTTATCGAAACACAATTTCAGAAATTGTTCCAGATACGAAGGTTCGGCCTGAATGATCAATTTACGCCAAATTCTGCGCCATATTTTATTTCTAACTCGCATTTCTCTTGTTTCCAATATATCCAACATGAAGTTCAAATCACGTCCATAAAGTTTCGCAACATCGATCATTTTTACTCTATTATCACTCAAGCTATTGAAAAAATTTTCCACTAAATTGCTGGTAGAAAACCCCTGTATAAGCTTGAACGGGACACGAATCCAAAATTCGTGAAGAACCACGGATACCTGAAGCCCTTTATCAGGGTCCAATTTCTCGGCTTCAAAGGCCATCGTACAAATACGGAGTAAAGTACGGTTCACAGCAGCTAATGAGCCAAATTTGCAAAAATATATCCAAATTCTTATCACGTATTCGAAAAAGGCTGCATGGGTAACCAACGTACTAAAAATATATTCAGGAATGCTTTCCAAGACTTGGTTCAATTCTACTTTGTTCAATTTGGGCAATATACTAACAATTGATTTATATTCTCGTTTCAATACTTGGACTACAATCGACGATCGTTCTTCGGCGTTTAATTTATCCCAGAAATACTCATCAGCCAACCAATTTACCCGCGATCGTTGAGAAATCATATGAAATTCTATTGAGCTGCCGGTCAACGTCGTAGAAGTTATCCCTAACATCATTTCGTTCCAATAACCAAACACTGCTGGATCGTCGAAAAGTTGCACCGTATTATAAAAATTATTCGACACCGAAGGCCATAACCGTTCGATATCATTTTTCCAACAATATTTACAAGCGAGTCGGTATTTTTCTACTGAGTTCAAAACATCGCTATCGAGTAGTTTCCTAGCGATAGGTTTATCGTCGATATTTTCTATGAAATCGATAAATCTTACGATCACATCGTGAAGAACACAGATTTTAAACAGGTCGTATGCATGATTTATCACCCAGTCTATTATTCTTGAGTGATATTGTTTAGTAGATTTTTCGATTAGTTTGCCAATTACAAATGGAACAGGTAAGAGACCGCAGATATCGAATTGTTGATTTTGAAGCCACTCGTCAGTTATGATTTTACCAGCCTCGGGATCAATATAATGGATTCTATGTCGCCATAAAAGTACAGCTATTTTGTTCGAAGCGATTACTTGCAAAGACAAAGGAGACCAGTAAAAAGGGAGAAGGGTATCTTCCATATTGAAATCGGTCTCATAAGAGTGATCCATTTTCAAGAAGTTTTGATTGCTGCAAACCTGAAATTGAAACTGTCCCATTACTTGAAAAGTATCATGTGTACTATGATTATCGAATAGGTTTGTGATAATTGCATGCACAAGGGTCGGAAATGGTTTTACTCAATATTGTAATGAAAATAATGACAAATAATGACATGACTTTGGCCAAAAAAAATAATGAAAAATGAACAATTTTTGAGAAAAAATAGTCTCGCACACGCAGCCATTTTTGTGTTTAAAAATGGCCAAATTTGGCTAAAAATCGTGTTCAAGGGGCACTAGCTCCCCATTGTGACGCTGGCCAAATGAAGTAAACAATATACTTGGAGTAAAGGAAGTATCCACTACCAAGCTGTAAAAAATTTTTTTGGGCCGGAGCCATTTTGAAAATTGGCGGTTTTTAGGCTCCAGCCCTTCATTGTGCCACTACAAAAATCCAAAATACGTATTTTCTGAAATGTCTGCCCTATATCTAGAAAAAGCCAATTGAATTTTTCGGGCTGCAAAAAAGCCAGACAAATGAATACTTTTTGCCAGTTCGACTGTAGACTAAAAGCGCAATTTCTTTATGAATCCAATGTTTTGAGAAATTTGAGATAAAATTAGTTTTCAAATGATATGATTACCTTAAAATTTCGTGCAATTTTTTTTCAATTGCAATACCTACTCATCACAATAAGATCACAAATGGGAAAATTATCTGAATTCGAAAATTAATCACACTACTAGAAAGTTAATTCTATTCCCTTTCAAACAACTTGTTACAGAAAATTTCCAAAATTTAATATTTTTCGAGTTTGGTACACAAATATACCAAAATAATGCGGAGAGAACGCCAAACCATTAGCGAGAGAGTGAATAAATTTCACAGGTCATAAAAATCGGTAAAAATATCGAAGAAGCGGTCAAAAAGCTTTATTATTATGATATGATGGAGAAATGTGATATTAAAAGGTGGTTGAACCATATTTGTGAAAAGTTGATGAAGGAAGAACATACTGGACAAAATGTAAGCAAGCACAGAGAAACGATAAAATCTTCTAACGACCCACCGAGTAGTTACATAACATCGTACTGCAGCCAAAATTAGCCTTTCTGGGGAATCTTGGGAAAAAATGATAGCGGAGAGTTAGTAGGTGGTGGGGATGAATTAGACATTGTTCGGGTTCGGATCGTGTCGTGTACATTCGGGAAGGAGGCCCCGCCTACCGCAGCTGATGTTCACCAGCGGTTATCTTTCATTACGATTTAGAACGTCAAAGAGAGTAGGATGAATCCCCACGGTTTTCATGTTCAGTTATATCCTAATGCGGCGGAGGTATTGTGATTTGTGATAAACCTTTCATTTGTAACGTTGGACGAGTAACAAAAAAATGAACCATTTTTTCAAAAAGCGCATGTTGAAGAAGTAAACTAACAGGCGATTGATTAAATTATAAATTGAACAGTGTCAAAATGAAAAACTTCTACTCGTAATTAACCGTTATCGACGATATCAAAATAGGCGTCGTTAAGATTAAAATTAAATTGTTGCTTTATCTAGCTTCGATAATTTCAAGTCACGAAAAAAATCTCGAATTTTCTCCAAGAGTTGAAAATTGAAACGAATTTACAACTAAGTTTAAATTTAATGTGAGACCGTTTTTGTTACTCGTGGTCTTTTCTCTCAAATAGTCAATTATACTCAGCAAAGGCGAAATTCTTAAATAGGTATTTCAGGGGTAACAAACTGGTTGACATCAAAAAACAGATGTACGTATGTACTTATGTATAGGTAAGTATAGCTTCAACGAAAGAAATCAGGAATCTATCGTGCAAATTACCTACTTCACTCTTACAGTTTGCTGATATCTTTCAGAGCATTTGGACAAACGTCTGTCGTTGTTTGATTGTTCGGTTGGCATCTACCGACCCACTCAGATCCCTCTAATACACATTTCCATTCCGGATTCACTTCGTGACAGTCAAGATCCACTATACATTCAGGATATACAGTCGATTTTGTTTCGCCCGATGAATACCATGATAATGAGTCAGACGGTAAAGTCGATGATGTTAATTCGGTCGGTAAAGTCAATGATATTGATTCGATCGGTAACACGGAACAAATAACAAGCGAAATGGCCAAACAAATTTTATAAAACTGCATGAGGCTGGCGAAAAATAAATCCTCAAGTACTATTACAATAGATACTATCGAATTGTCAACTTAAACGTTGAAAGCACTGTCTTACGAAACACCTACTACATATAAAGGAAATGGAATTTTCAATACTGCAGAGGGGCAATACTGCTATTTCGTTACATAGAAGCGGAATTAATAACTTGATAATATCTACGCACTAGTACTCATCAATAAATTCAGATAATTTGATACCATAAATCTCCGAGCTACTGTTGTTAATAATTAACGTACACGAATACGATTAGTACCTATACGAAATATATAAATAGATTTCGTTTAATTCACACATCATCATAATAGTGATTTCCTCCGTATTTGATAACTATTTACGTACCATCAAGTATCATTTGACAGAAAAATAGCAATGATTGTTTCAAAATTTTGACTTTTAGACATTTCACGAAACATGATAACATTGTGTCAACTCTTTGAACTTACAATTAGATAAAGTCAGACATTATGTTTAGACTGGAACGTGCAGTGAAAAGTCCGCATGATCATCGATCAATTCAAACAATCGACTTTTTCAAACGTTTTGTTAGGTACCTACTTTGTTTCGATTGAAACTAGTAGAAGCATATCCTATGTTCAAAACTTCATATTATGTAGAATGAAAATAGAACTAACAAGGAGGGCCAAGGGACAGAGGCCCCCTGGCAAAGATTGAAGGGCCGAGTAAAACCTAATTCGAGCCTCCCGAACTTGAATTCGAAATTAGTTCTCAGATAGCAAGTTGGAAATTCTCACAATTGTTTTCTTTTGAAATACCTAAATGACGCCATCTTAGGAACCCACAACCTCTTCCGAGATAACCTAGGGGCCTAAAAATCTTGTCTAGACTAGTTTCAAGCCGATATTCATCTAATATTGCAATTTGAGCAAAATAGAAAAGCTCTGATTTGGTTATATGTATTCGTCTAACCGTTTTTTGAAATTTTGCGGCGCCATTATCTCAATAACGGTCAAATATAAAAATCTGAAATTCACAGCGTGGGGGCATTAGGTGGTGTAGTTATGCATCGTGAAATACACCATTTAATTAATGCAAAAATGACCAAACGATTGTAATTGATAACAATAGCAGCTTTGAGGTTTGGGAAAAAAGGGGAAGCTAAGAAGTTGTCAAACCAGTTTTTGGCAAATTGGAGTTGTTTGACTGGTTTTAGGTAAGTTGTTGAATTCGTTTGGGTTCGGATTGTGTC